>PVKS010001600.1:0-137087 GCA_004027875.1 Aplodontia rufa | reverse complement strand
CCCTGTTCCTTGCTCATTTGTATGTTGGTCTCCCAGCATGCAGGCTTCTTACAAGGCTGTCAGCACGGGCCCCTGGGACCTGAATTGATAAAACAGAGCTCCTGATCCGGCATCACTGAGAACCAGATCCAGCAACACTTGATAGGTGGTATCCTCAGCAAGGGACACAGTCCTCCGCCAGCCAGCCAGTGTTCACTGCAACCTGTCCAGAGTTCCCAGGTGCTGCAGCTTTCAGCTCCAGCTCCAGGGTCAGCAACTGGATACTGGCAGGTCTTAGTTCCTTTTGCTCCTGAGCGCTCATTGTCCCTAGGAGAAGTTACTGAGCTCTGACCCGGATTATTGCCTTGCACTGTGCCTGACACATAGGAGCACTCCATAAACGTGGAAAGAATCTCACATGGGAATGTTTCAGCCGAGGCCAGGTGGCCAACCCACAGAGATGCCCCAAGGGGTTCCAAGGGGTTCCTTCTTCTGCTTGGGAGGATGCGCTTCTCTATTTCAGAAGTCCTGTCTCTCTCAGATGCCACATCTCAGCTTCCTAGGCTGGCAGGTGGCAACAGGAGGCAAGAACAGTGCTGGCTTTTAGCCAGTGAGCAGTGGAAGAAGGGTCTCTGGAGTGAGAAGCACTATCATGACCCAGCACGCACCTGTCAGCTTCCTGGTAACCCAGAGGTGCTCTCTGGGGATACCTGGATACCCATAGTGAGGAGAGGAGGTGCAGAGGAGAGAAGGGACGTGTTTATCAGCTCTGTATCAGCAGGTGCCAGGTTAGAGCAGGGCACAGGGCAGTTGCTGGGTAGGAGGAGGGAAACTTGTCCACTCAGAGAAGACTGACAGGAGGGGCCAAGCACCTGAGGAGGGTGTGCGTGGGGTCATCCCTGTCCCTTATGTTAAATGCTATAAAACACTTACCCAATTAAGTTGAGTAAGGAGTTACATGAGAGGAGTTTTAGGGTCCAGTTTGATGCCTGGTCAGTACCTGTGAGTGGTGAGTTAATGGAAAGATATAGCAGATATATTTCCTGGATGGAGAGAGGGTAGAGAATGCACAAATCCAACAGGCACTTTTCTGATAGCATGACAAGCAGGCAAAAAAATATTCACAAAATTACCAGTCCATGGAAATCTATAATTGACCCCCCTTTTTCCTGAAAATATAAGAATAAAATCTTCGAAGCCTTTGTGACATCTCATCAGGTATCATGAAGACATAGAGATGGATACCAGAGTGGGGCACGGACACTTGGGGTGTTCCTTACTCAGCATTGTCCAAAATGAGGAAGATAGTGGCATTTGATAAATTGGCTATCAAGTGACTGGGACCACATCTCAAAAGAATCCACTGGTAGGGACCAGGGAAAAATTTTATCTAAGGCTAAGGGAGTAGGTGTCTGGGGCAGAGGAATCTGGCCACTGCAGACAGTGGTTAAGTTAATAAGCTCCTGTGAAGGGGAGACTATGGCTGTGTGTTGACAGAAGCAGGATTCTAATCAGAGACGAGACAGAACCCAGCAGGAACAGTGGAACAAAGCAGGTCCCTAATCGCAGAGCAACATTAGTACATAAATAACCCAGGCAGAAAATTGGTTTTGCTAGAATGACTGCTGAAGGGGAAATATGTAAACTTGCATTTGAATATAAAAGAAAATCTATTTTTCTAGAACTTCATAAGATAACCACTTGATTTTGTGATTCCAATTCTTTGTAACTGTCTTCAGAGCAGCCCTACGAGCACATACTATGTGGTGTTTGTATTTTTGTGAACACATAGCCAGTCTGTTTCTAAGCTTTGTTTCTCTGTGTACTTAGTTTTAAAGACAACTTTGAAGTAAAGAATGAAATAAACTTTGTCACTAAAATAAATAAATAAATAAATAAATAAATAACCCAGGCAAGAATTCAGTTCTGGAGACCCAGGCTATGCAAATGGAGAGGAGCACATGACATGACATTGATCTTAGAGCCCAGCTTCTGCAGTCAAATGGATCCAGGCTCAAACCTCAGCTAAGTGATAACATCTCTAAATCTCAGTCTACATCTCTGTAAGATAAGGCTATTAGATGAGGTGTTGAAAGAAGTAAATGAGATCATGCGTGAAAGGGGTTTTGGATAGTGTCTGGTGCATAGTAGATAATAAAATAGTAATTTGTTAACTGGACTACAGGAAATAGTGGTGGTGGTAGTAACAATAATGAGGAACTAATCAAAAGCCTGACTGCTATGAATTGGCATTGAACTTGAAGCCAAGACACCAAGATTCCAATCCTATTTCTGCTGAATGCTAGACATGTGATCTTATTCATGTCACTCAACTACTCTGAGCCCAACTGCCCAATGGAAGTGTTCACACTAGTTGAGCACAACTCTCCAAGTTCTGAGAATTTCATTAGACACTGGATCTGCAATTACCAATACTGACCTTGAGTCTAATCACCTGATGAATGTTGACCCAATTTGATGGTGAACCACTGCCCTAGTGCTAAATGGAATGTTTTTATATTTCTAAGCCTGAAGAAGGGCAAGGACAGGGTTCGGGCCATGTGAGTTTGCACGTGAGTTTAAGTGGTTTTAGCTGAATGACTGTTGTTTACGGGGAGGCAGGTTACCATGTTCCCTCTTGGTCGTACACCACCTCCAAATGATACTAGCTGTGACTATCAGAAAACTCAAACTCATACTTGAAACCAGCCTTTAAACTAAGAAGAACTTAGGACTCTTAAAAAAATTTTTTCCCTTCCTTGGGCATTTAGGTTTTAAATTCATTTGTAAACAGGAAGAAGTGTGGAATAGGTGATGATCCAGGTTTGCAATGTGAATCCAAAGCCAAATTTCTAGGCCTTATTGTAGCATACATACCCAGCTAACCAGAAGATTCAAAAGTAAATACCTTTTGAAGAGAGAGAATAAAAGAGGTCCCTAATGCTCTCAGATGAGGCCTTTGCTACCTGTAAATGATGTCCTTGTTTTATTATTTTATTGCCTAGAGGAAAACTGGGAGGAAAGTTCTATTCTCACTTTCTTCCAAGTCATCTGTGTAGGGGTCTCTAAGAAATGTTTTTCAACTGTCTAGGTGCCCTCCTTTGAAAAACAAAACCAAATTATTCACATATAGCACTAACCAAGGTGGGCCTGAGCTGGACCAAGCAATGTTTGCTTTCTGGAGAAATTTAAAGTGGAAGCCATGGTGACCAGGTGTATCTGATGGCCACACATCTAATTCCCAGGACTTAGGAGGGCCATCACAGCAATACTGAATCAAATTAACACTTTAAAGCCCACTAATGCACACTGCATTCAACTTGTGTGGTGGATCTGGTGCCTGAATTGAAAGGGTTCTAAAGAGTTGGAGCATCAAGTGTCCTGGGTGCTAGGGACTCAGGGATTTCCTTGAATGTGAACCTTTCAGTAAAAATTGGCTGGATCCCCATAAACCTAGCTGGCAGTCACCTGTCAATATTGCTTCCCATTCTCTTATTGTTAGAAATACCAGGCATGTGATAAAACAAACACATGGTTGGAGGTGGGTGAGCAAGACGGATTTTACTCCCATGGGAGGGTGGGCTTTCAAGAAGGATTCTGAAGCACACATATGGGCACCGGAAATCCACAGGTATCTATCCCCAGCCCTTAACTTCCATTGGAGGAGCTCTACACGATTGACTAATATAGGATGGGGCAGGTATTGGAGAGGGTTAGGTGGTTACAGGAAGTGGGCAGCACTTACAGGTGTAAGGAGACATATGTTGGGGAGTTTTAAATATGGCTTCCTCCTAGCCTCATTGTTCCCTGACTTAAGATGGCTTCCTTTTATATAAAAAAACTTACATTAAGACTGCATTCTGAAAATGGAACCATCAGACTTCCTATTTCTCACATTATTGTTGATCCCAACAAAAGTGACCAGTGAAAAAAGGAAAGTCAATGCAAGCCTTCTTTAAAGAAGTGGTCAATATGGAGATGGAAAGAATTATGCTCAGTGAAGTATCCCAGTCTCAGAGACTCAAGGGCCGAATGGTTTCTCTCATATGTGGAAGCTAGAATACATGGGGAAGCAGTAGGTTAGACAGCTAAACTAGTAATATCCTCAATCGGTATGATTGTCAGCATAATAGGGGGATGGCACCCTAGGATACTGGGAGGTGTAGGGAGGGGAAGGGGGTGGGGGGAGGGTATTTGAAGATCTCCTAGGATACTGGAGAGTGGGAATATAGGTGAACCATCTCAGAAGCAGAGGTTATTCCTCCACGAGACACCCATTTTATGCAAGAGTTCTCCTGTGGGTAACTGCAACAGGTGAAACTCAAGGTGGTCATCCATGTTTGGGCATTACCCCTGGATAACTATGTATATATACTTTGGTTATTGATGGTCTGATAATGTTTCCTTCTCATTTGTATCTCTACATACTCTTAATTTAAAAAAATAAAGAAAGAAAAAAAAAAAGAAGTGGTCACTAAACATGAGCCTGTATCAGTATCCCCTGATTTTGCTGGATCCCTCCAACACTGGAGTTTTTGATTCTGTAGATCTGAGTAGGAATCTAGATTTAGCATTTTTAACAATTCTCCACACAAGACTGATACTGCTGGTCCAGGGACTACTTTTAAGAACCACTGCTTTGAGGGGGCTGGAACGGTGGCTCAGCAGTGCTTGCCTGGCACGTGCAAGGATGCGGGTTTGTACCCAGCACCATGTACACAATGAAGTGTGGGAACAAAGAAGGCCACATGAAAAGCTAAATAAAAATGATCTTTCTCTCTCTCACTGTCCCTCTCCCTTAAAATAAAAAATAAAACCCCACTGCTTTGAAACCCTGGGTCCTTAGCTCCATATTGGAATCACCTGAGAATTTTTTTTCTTCAATGATGCTTGGGTCTCACCCCTAGAAGGGCTGATGTAATTGCTCTGAAAGGTGCTCCTACCCTGTACTCAAGAAATGACTTAATTTCCTGCCATTCCTTCATTTGACTTTCAACATGTGTTTTCTGAGTCAACTACTGTGTGCTGTGCGCTAGTACACCAGAGGCTGTGTCTAAAATCCATACGATCTCTCTCTCAGGGAGCTCATTGTGTGAGGGGAAACAGAACACAAACAATAAAGAAAAAGTAACCTACAACTAAAAATGGTGACAAAAGCACTGGCGGGGGCGGGGGAAGAGCCGGGAGCTAGGATCAGAGAGAACACGGGGATGTGGGGGGTGCTCTTGGGCTGAAAAGTCATCCAGGATGTCTCCAGGGTGATGTTTAAACTGACATTTGAAAAACGAGGAGCCAGCCATGCTGAGTGTGAAGTGAAAAGAAACGCTGCAAGGAAGAGAAGGGGTTCTCAGAAGTGTGGGGGGAGGAGGGAACAGGTGGCCAGAGGGAAGGTCAGGGTGGGGGTAAACAGGGCCACAGCAACGGGATCTTCCTGGGCCAAGGGAAGGAGCCACTGTATTCTGAGTGCAGTGGCAAGCCAGTTAACAGGGCAACATTGCTGATTTTGTTTTCATGTATTTGAACGGACACATCGGTACACATATTTATGGGTACAGTGTGGTATTTTGGTCCATATACACGCATAGTATGTCATGATCAAATCAGGTGAATTAGCATTTCTCAACTCAAACATTTCTCACTTCCTTATACATTCAAATTCCTCTCTTCCAGCTATTTTGAAATATATAGTAAATTGTTTTTAGCTATAGTCACCTCATCATGCTCTAAAGCAGTAGGATTTAGCCCTCTTATCTGATGACTTTTTTGTTCCTGTCCCTTCCCTCAATCCTTCCCAGTCTCTGGTGACCTCTGTTCTACTCTCCCCCCATGTAAGCAGCTTCTTTAGCTTCCAGTTTTATTTTTTAATGTTTTTTTTTCAAAAGAGAGAAGGACAATGAGACAGAGAGAGAGGGAGAGACAAAGAGAATCAATTTTTATTGAGTTTTTCACACGACTTTTGTTGCTCAGACACTTAGTTGTGTACGTGAGTACTGGGGTTTGAACCCGCGCACTTGCGCATGCCGGGCAGGCGCCATAACTGCCAAGCCACCGCTCCAGCCCCTTTTAATGATTTTTTAAATTGAGAGAGTGAGAAAGAGAATCAATTTTAATTATTTTTCCATCTGGAGTTTATTTCTCTGACACTTAGCTATGTATGTGGTGCTGGGCTTTGGACCCAGGTCTTCCTACATGGCAGGCAAGAGCTCAAACCACTGAGCCACTGCTCCAGCCCCCACTTTTTTTTTTTCTTAAGAGAGAGGGACAGTGAGAGAGAGAAAGAGAATCAATTTTTATCTAGTTTTTGATGTGGCTTTCATTGCCCCAACACTTCATTGTGTATGTGGTGCCGGGGTTTGAAGCCAGGTCCTTGTGCATGCCAGGTAAGCACTCTAACTGCTAAGCCACTGCTCCATCCTCTCCAGCCCCCACTTTCATTTTTTAAAAATAGATATTTATTTGCCTGTCATGTGGAAAACAGGTTGCAAGCACGTGGGGTCAGCATCTTTGCTAAAACCAATAGGAGCGAGAGCTTGGCATATTCAGGGATCGTCTCCCCCTTGGGTTGCAGAGAAGGGCTCCCTGGGGCTGCATGGGGAACACTGTGCTGTGTAGCTGGGGAGGGTGGCAGGTGGGGAGAAGGACTGAATGCCAATCACATAGGCACGGAAATGGGGCTCCCATCTCTTTTGTGTTCTGCGTGGGCTCACTCACCAGATATTAAGTTACGTACATGAGTTTAACACCTGCGCCTCTTCTTGGGGTGGACTAGGGCTGGAGGCTGTTCTTACAAGGGGCTGGCTTTGCAGTTCCCTGCTAAATGAGCTGGAGGTTCCAAGGCTGGCAGCCAAACAGGGAAGTCCACAGCCAAGCCCTGCACCCAAGAGCTCTGCAGTCCCAGGTGCATGACCATCTGCAATGGCCCTTTGCTTGTTTGGGGATTTTTAATCTATTGTCCAGATGGAGGGCCAGATTAAATGATTTTGGCAATAATCAGAGACCTGAGCAGGAGGACAGCAGCAGGGACAGTCTGTAGGGAAGCCTGTCCTGAGTAGACAGGTGCTAACTCCCTCAGGGCAAGAGAAAGGGCTGTCTCTTGACAGACACATGAACTCCTTGTCACTGGGACATAATTGCAGAATGCATGTGAGCTGAAACTAAATCCTTGTGAAGAGTACACTAATGTGCCTCATCAAGACTTGTGCGGCTAAGGACGCACCTCACCCTAAGCTGCATGCAGGGGAAGGAGAGGAGGGCAGGCTTTACTTCACAGTTTTATAGTCAAGGAAACAGAGGCTCAGAGGAAGGGCAGGGTTATCTTCCAACTTAGAAGGAGGATCCTGGATCAGGTACCCAGGTTTCCTTCTGTTCTCAATTCTATCTGGTACCCATTACGTTGCCTCCCTTAGGGATATTGCCCTAAAGAAGGATGTGGATGCCAGAGGACGCTACTCAGAACACCTTGTCTCAGACCTGAAGGGGGAAAGATTGGGGTAATAGTGAATGAGATTGGGCCTAAAAAATAGGTCCAATGAGCCAGGTGTGGTGGCACATACCTATAATCCCAGCAACTCGGGAGGCTGAGGCAGGAGGATGGACAAGTTTGAGACCAGCCTCGGCAACTCAGTACCTAAGCTACTGCCTCAAAATAAAAAATAAAAAAGGTCTGGGGATGTGAGTCAGTGATTAAGCACCCCGGGGTTCAATCCCCAGTATATTAGAAAAAAATAGGGCCAATTGTGTTCTCAATAATCAATGTTTTCTGAGGGCTCTGAAGAGGACTAGGTACCAGGAACAAGAGGAAAACAGAGAAGATAGATACTTGGGCACAAGGGCTATTTTGTTAATTCTTTAAAAAAAATAATAATGCCTTTGCACAGACGGCACACAGCATACAGTTGCTGGAAGAAATTATTTCATGTCTTACTGAACTCACTGAAGTAGTCCTGGCTCTCAGTGGGCACTTCATGCCATTTTTAAAAATAAACGATTGCTTCCTCCACAGCGGACTTTGGAGGAGATCTTTGGGAAGGAAGGGAGATAGAATAAGTGAGATGATGCAAGTCTGGGAAGAAAAAAACGGAGCAAGTATCAAGGCAGTCAGTACAAGGAAGAAAGAAAAATACAGAGACACAGAAGAGCAAGAGAAAAGTGATCCTAGTACCCCACATGTTCTGGGGTCAACAGTGCTTCAGGATCATAAATACCTTCACACCGTATCAGGAAGACAGAGAGAAGCTGGGATGTATACGTGGGTGAAAGATTAATGTACCTTTATAAGAAGTAAATACACAATGCCTAAAATTGATAAATCAGCCAAAAGCACTGGGAACTTATCTTTCAGATATATGAAGGACAAGGAGTTAGAAACGGTCACCCTTGGACAAAAGGGCAGGAGATGCTATAAACACTCACAGGGCTCTTAGATGCGTCTGCTGTCCCTGATTCCCTCCCCTGCTTGGATCGAGGTGCCATCCAGACCTGAGTCCTCTAGGCAGCCTACCTCACCCAAACAGAAAGAAGAAGCCAAGACATAAGTTGTAAAACACAGAGCAAGGACAGCCTTTGAACAGAGAGGGATCGTGAGGCACCTCAGGCAGCACAAGGCTAACTTCCAAAATCAGGATCTTTTAAAATGGTATTTGATTTTCTGGGTTGAATGGGAATCTTCAACAAAATTTAAAAAATCTCTTCCTTAGGTAAACAGCTGAAAGAATGGAGGAAACCACAGGAGGGAGCAGGGTTCAGGGTGGGATCAAAGCTAATCTTCTGGTTCCTCCTAGCTCAGACGGCTCTGTTTGCCCCAGACTGGTTCAACCTCTCTCAGTTTGAGGTCAAGGGGAAAAGACCCTTAACAGAGAAAAGCATAAAACAGAGGCAAAGAATAGAGCACCAGAGCTGGAACTGGTCTCAGCTGCCATCTTGTCTTCTGCATGCATCTGGGGAGTCGGGGTGAAATTCACTGTGGTCGAGCAAGCTGTCCAAGGGCACAGAGGAGATGGGACAGAAAGGGCAGGGCTGGAAGCAGACTTTAGTGTTCTGTCTGATCCCTGTTTAGGCCCCTTTCTCCTTGCTGCACCACTAGGAAGAACGGCAAGGGAAGCAGAAGAAGGGTCTGGCGCAGTGAGCACTCTCTGGGAATCAGAAGACATGGATTCTAGCCTAGCTCTGTGGCAAACCAATTGTTTAAGCTTGGGAAATTTTAGTTAACCTGAGGTTTTTTGTTGTTGTTGTTTGTTTGTTTCATTTGTGGGCTGGTTGACATTCTATGAGGTTCTAGTTCCATCCCCAGAAACCAGATTACAAGCATGGAGAGACAGATTTCACATTCATGTTATATATGGAAGATCTAATTCCATACATAGAGGGCCACATTCCATAACTAGACAGCCAAGTTTCATGATTGGAGAGGCAGGATTCACATCAGGAGGTACTTTCCAACTTGAAAAATGACCTTCCATGCATGGAAGCCCAAATTCCATGTCTTAGGGCCAGGTTTTGTGTGGAGGACCAGATTATATACATGAAAAGACAGAAATCATACCTGGAGCTAAATCAGTGCCTGAATGTCCACATTTCATGAGTGGAGTACAGGTTCAGTTGTGCACATTCGGATCTGATGCCTGAAGATGGAGATTTTACACATGGAGTGCCAGGTTCCACGCCTGGGAGACCAGGTTCCACACATGCAGAGCCCTACATGGACACGTTCTGTATTTGGAGATTAAGAATATTTACGTGGGGTGCTAGTTTGCATGCTATAGGTCCAAGTTCAGTTCTTGAAGACTGACATTCATGGAATGCCAATTTCCATGCTTCCAGGAGTGGATCTCATATGGAGGATCCAAAAATACACCTATAAATGCAGAATTCACACTTAAAATGCCGGAAAGTTCAGATTTCATACATGGAACATCAGGTTCCTCAACCGTATGGCCAGCTTTTGTGGTTGGAATTTGAGATTCCAAACATATAACACAAAGGTCCCTGCTATTAGGTTGCATGATTATCGAGGTTCTCTGAAGCTATGGAAGGAAAACCCAACTCACACCCAAATTCAAACTCTGTTTCTCTTAAAATACTCTCACAACACAGATCTTTTCTGACTCTAGCTATATGCCAGCTCTCCACACACACCAAACAAGCAGCAAGCATATAGCAAACTCCAGTGGGATGTCCTCTGACCCAATTTAGTTCTGACACCATCTACTTGGACATAGCATCAGAGCCCATAGGTTGAGGGCTTAGTCCCCAAGAGTACCCATCTTACCAAAGTCAGCCGAAAGCCCCAGTTTGTTTCATTTGTGCTTCTGTTTGACCAGCTGTAAATCAGGGGCCCTGCAAACCCCTTCTTGAGTTTCATTAATTGGTTTGGGTGGCTCACAGGACTCAGGGAAATACTTACATTTGCCAATTTATTGTAAAGAATATTACAGATTGAAGAGATGAGATAGGAGAAGGGGCCCAGAGGCTCTGTGCCCTCTCTGGGTGTGCCACCCTTTAGAAATCTTCATGTGGGGACTGGATCGGTGGCTCAATGGCTACGGTGCTTGCCCAGCATGCCCAAGGACATGGGTTCAAACTCCAGCACCACATACACAATGAAGTATTGGAGCAACAAGCCTCATGAAAAACTAAATAAAATTGATTCTCTTTTTCTCTCTCCCTCTCACTGTTCTCTCTTTAAAAAAAGAATAAAGAAAAAGAAAAGAAATCTCCATGTGTTCAGCTACCCAGAAGCTCTCTGAATCATGTTCTTTTTGTATTTCATGGAGACTGCATTTCCCAGGCATAGTTGAAGCAGGGACAACCATGTCAAAATGTGATTGGACAAAAAGGGTCTGATCTAATGCTAAAAAATAGAGTGGGGAAACCCAGCAAGGCCTACCTGTTCAAATCCTGCTTGGTCTCTCTGTGCAGCCTTTCTTCCTCCAAGGTTTGGGACAGGACTGTTCTGGAATGAGGAGGGTCTTATGATCTTCTGTTGAACAAGGATAACTCAGAGAATTTTTATGGCTGTGTCCATGGTAGGGGGGAGATTAGAGTTTCTGTGAGCTGCAAAAAAGGAGTTATAAGTCAGTGGATGAAATTCCACACACTGGGTGGCAGCTTGCAAACTAGCAGGACCAAGTCCATTTTTGGAGATTTATAGTTACTTGTGGAGTGCTAAATTCTCTGTATGGGATACTAAGTTCCTAATCTTGAAGAACCAACATCTATGACAGAAATGCCAAGGGCAATGACTAGAGTGTCAGATTCCACACTGTGAAGACCATGTTCCATGCTGGACATTGAAATTCCAAACACGGAGTGCTAGGTTCTGCACTTTTAAGGCTATTACGTATTGGAGATTGAGACAGTATGCATAGAATGTCATGTCCCTTACTGATAAGTCCATATTGCATATCTGGATGTTGAGATTCCATACACAGAGTCTCAGATCCCATGCGTGAGATAGCAGACTCCATGCGAGGAAAACCAATTTCTGTTAGTAACATGCAAGTTCTGTGTGTGGAGTTCCAGGTTCCAGCCTGCTAAGACTGTGTTTTATGCTTGGAGATTTGATTCCAAACATGGACTGCCAGGTTCGATGCCTATGTGGCCAGTATCTATCCTTAGAAATTGAGATTACTGTCGTGGAGTACCAGATTCTATACCGGGAGGTACGGTTTAATAAATGAAAAGTCAATTAACAGCTTGGAAATTTATATTTCCATATTTAAAAAGCCACGTTTTACTCATGGTGGAGATGGTGGAGATTCTGAGATGGTTAATTTTATCTGTTGACTTGAGTTGGCTAAAGGATGCCCAAATAGCTGGTAAAACATTATTTCTGAGTATGTCTGTAAGGGTATTTACAGAAAAGATTAGCATTCAAATTTGTGGACAGTAAAGATCACTCTCACCAATGTGAGTAAACATCATCCAGTCTGGGAGGGCCTGATAAAAAAAATCAGAGGAAGGGCAAATCTACCTTCTCGAGCTGGTACATACACCTCTGCTCTTAGACAACAGAGCTCCTGGTTCTCTGATCTTTGCACTCTAGGACTTACGCATATGTCCTATTGGTTCTATTTCTCTGGAAAACTCTAATAAAAATATCAATACAGAGAGTCAGTTTCCACTTGTATAGATCAGGTCCAGAGGGTTGCCTTATAATTCAGTTCTATAGAATATGTCATGACTGATGTGCCTTGTTTCATCTCTAGACACCCAAATTCCATACTTGGAAGGCAAGATTCCAGGCATAAATGCCAGGTTCAACAACTGATGGGCCAGATGACATTCAAGTTTTACCAGAATGCCACAGAAAACTGGGTCAAGTTACAAGCTAAAAGAGAGATTTCACACCGTTCCAATGCATGGCAGGCCTGAAGGCCCAATTCCATGCCTGCATTGTCTGGATACGCCTATAATAGCATTGGTTCCACACCTAGTATACAGGTTACGTGTCAGGTAGACCAGTTTCCATGCATGGAAAACCAAATTCTATGACTGAAATGTCAGTTTCTACATCTGGATTCAAGATTCCATGCTTGTATGGTCATGTTCCACACTTAGATTGAGATTCCACACATGGAAAGCCATGTTCATACTTCAGGCCAATCTCTGAAGAGTCAAGTCTCTGGAGACTCAAATTCCACATATGAAATACTATGAAATACAGTTTTATATGTAGCAGTCAAATAATCCATTTTAGATCTACTTTCAGCACTCAGAAAGTCAGATCCCCACCACCCAACCCCAGCTGAAGCCAAGTACCTTACTTGGAGAACCAAGTTCCACAGATCAGTTCTCATGAAGACAAGACCTTGTTTCCTGTTAGAATTCTAGGTTCTGCACTTGGAAGGTGAAATTTCGTGCCAAGATAGCTCAGCTCCACACCTGGTGGATCAGATGACATGATGTGAGTTTCAAAATCCAATCCTCCAGGCTGGCTTCTAATTCATGCAGATTCCTGTGACATGCCTGGAAAGCCTAATTATGTGCCTAAAGAGTCAAGAGTCACATATAAAAGCAAAGATTCCAATGTTAGGGTGTCAGATTTCATCACTGGAGATAACACCCAGAGAGATTTTTTCATGGCTGGAAATTCAGACTCAATGTTGGATGGCCAGTTTCCACATTTGGAGGGCCACATTCTACATAGGCAGGCTAGCATTCATGTTTGGATGTCTAGGTTTCATGTCAAGGAGTTCAAATTCCATGCCTGCACGGTTAGGTCTCATGGATCACTACATTGTATACTTGGAAAAGATAAACTTCATGTCTATAACCAGGTTGCAAGTTTTCTTGGGAAAGACAGAAACAACACTTAAGAAGACCTACATCACTGTCTGAAAGTCCATAATTCTTGGGCTGGGGATGAAGGTCCATGGCAGGGCACTTGCCTATCATGTGCAAGGGACTGGGTTCAATTCCCAGTACCACCAAAAAATAAATAAATATATAGCAAAACTCTAGCAGAATTCAGATAGGGGTGTTAATTTCTGTGCTTGGAAGTTGAAATTCCACACATGGATTGCCAGTTTTCAGCCTTGGAGTATAGGTTCCTATCTTGGATTTTTAAGAGAATCAATGTCCCATCTCCTAAGTTCCCAAAGTACTCTTTCTTAAAACTAATCTGCCTTATTGCATGTCTGAAGTTGAAGTGTCATAGTATGTCATCATTTTCACATCCCCTTTCCCAATTGCCATTCTCCATTTTATAAAAAATGAGGGGCTGGAATGGGGGCTCAGCGATTATGGTGCTTGCCTGGCATGTTTTGCAAGTACATGGGTTCAAAGCCCAGCACCCACATACACAGCTAAGTGTCAGAGCAAGGAAAAACCATGTGAAAAATTAAATAAAAATTGTTTCTCTCTCTCTCCCTCTCTTTCTCTCTTCTCTCCTTAAAAAAAAAAAAAAAAACGAATGAATGAATAGCACAGCAGTAACTCTTCCTGAATTAAACCATGGAGTGTTGATCACACTGGAGTATTACAACCTCCAGGGTGATAACAGGACAATTCAACATACTGTATTTAGGGAAGCCTCCTTTATTCAAGACATTGTAATCTGCAACAGTGCTCTGAGCCCTTCTCTGATTTCTCCATGTTTCTCATAAGGGTAAAGCACAGCATGGAAATAGAGTTGGGGGATGTCCTGAGTTCATGTATATTGAGGAATGAAGTGGCAGGGTGATAGCAATTTTGTTTAACACTCTTACCTTTTCCCTCCCCTGACTTATTAATGAAAGTGTTGCTACCATGAAAGGATCTAAAAGAACAAAGTAAAGAGAGTCAGTACAAATAGGTAACTTCGTAAAGTCCATTTCATCCAGGTGACAAACCCATGTGTTGTACTCTGCCTTATCTATCCCCTTTCCTTCCCTGCTCTCTTCCTTCTTTCATCTGTCTTAGAATTAAGATGGCAAGGGGGCTGATAGAGGTGGTTCAGCAGTAGAGCACTTGCCCAGCATGTGCAAGGACCCGGGTTCAAGCCCCAGTACCACAAACACAACTAAGTGTCAGAAAAACAAAAACCAGATGAAAAAATAAATAAAATTGACTCTCTCTTTCTCGCTCTCTTAAAAAAAGTTAAGATAGCGAAATTTTGTTTAAAATGAAAGCATGTGGGGCTGGAGCGGTGGCTCAGCAGTTATGACACTTGCCTGGCATGCACAAGTACACGAGTTCAAACCCCAGCACCACGTACACAACGAAGTTGCAGAGTAACGAAAGCCACATGAAAAACTAAATAAAATTGATTCTCTCTTTCTCTCTCCTTGTCCCTCTCTCTCTTTAAAAAAAAATGAAAGCATGTCAGAGGATAGCAGTATGCTTTAAAATTTCTTCTGTACACATTTGTGTCTTAGTTGAGTCTTTTGCACTGTTTCCAAGAGAACATGAGTAGTCCTACGTTTACTTCCAACGAATCAATATTGTATCTTCAAGTAAGTAAAAGATATTGAAAGTAAGCAGTGGCACTCTATATTTCCTTAAACACTCATTCAGACCTGCAGAAGAAACATTTTTTACAAGCATTTTAGCCAGAAGATTATTGCCATAAAGCTATATTTGGTTTTTACTCAGGTGCTCTCAGCTCTTCCTGTCACTCACTGCTCTGCAGGCTTAGTCACTCATATTATGTACTTATTAGATTTAGATTAACTTCACGGAGGTGTGTTGTGAATTCAACTGTAAATAACCCACTTAAATAATAATTACGACAGCTTTTGTTAAGTACCGCACTTATCAGTGGCTTAATACCTTCTTCTCTTTCTGTTTATTTCTACTGGGTATATTAATTAAGCCACACTCTTAAACAGAACATTTGCTTATGCAGGACACAATGTTCCTAAATGCAATCTAGTACGGAACCACTGAACACTTTAGAAAGCCAGCTTCCTAGAATTTGTTTTGAGAGTACATTCATAAAAAATGTTTAGACAGCCAGGCACAGGGGGTGCATGAGGAAGACTTGGGAAGATGAAGTGGGAGGATCACAAATTTGAGGCTAGCCTGGACAACTTAGCAAGACCCTGTCTCAAAATAAAAAATAAATAAATAAATAAAAGGGCTGGGAATACAGCATAGTGGTAGAGTGCTCCAGGTTTCAAACCCCAGTTACTGAAAGAAAAGAAAGAAAGAAAGAAAGAAAGAAAGAAAGAAAGAAAGAAAGAAAGAAAGAAAAAAAAAGAAAGAAAGAAAAGAAAGAAAAGATATTTAAGTACCACTATATTAAAGGATCTGGCGTCATTAGCATAATCTCTAGAAGAGAAAACCAGAACAATAAGCTTAGAGGCTAGGCAGCAGGAACCAGTGCTGCTACTGCTGTCCCTGTCGCTGGACACATGCCTAATGATGGCCAGGGACACCTCGTCAAGTCCCTGCCTCCACTTTCTCTGGAATTGGGTATCTCCCCAGTGCCTCTGGGCTCTCACCTGAAGGATCCAGCAGGACCTTCTTCATGGCATAGTCCGCCACACGAAAACCACAGGCAGAAGTAGCGATGGGAGGGATCTGCATGCGCTCCACCCTTGCTTCAGGGAAGCTGGGAACGCTTGGCTTCTGTTTTCAAAACAGACTCAATAGATGGGAGAGTCCCAATGTAAAGTGCTCAAGGCATCTATCTATACGACATAATATTAAAATAATAATATGTTACTACACAAAGTGTGCAACATGATTTTAAGCAACAGCACGAATTTCATTTTACTATAAAACTTTACTATAACTTTAAGCCAATTTTCTGCTTTTCCCTGCTCAATAAATGATGCATTCTCCTTAATTTACTTTAAATTATTTGTATAAAAGGGATGATTATTCAACAAATGAATCTTAAGGAGACACATTCTATAGTGTTTGGTTTGGGATTTGCATGTTAAAATACACATTTAGGGGCTGGAGCAGTGGCTCGGCATGTGCGAGGAAGTGGGTTTGAACCCCAGCACCACGTAGGTAACAAAGTGTCTGAACAATGAAAGCCATGTGAAAAACTTAATAAAATTGATTTTTCTTTCTCTCTCTCTCTTACTGTCCCTCTCTCTAAAAACAAAAAATACACATTGATATTTAACTATGTGTTATAATAAGCAAAAAGCTACTTTCTTGATATGTGATTCTTCCATCCTTCATTTAAGAAATTCATGTACAGGTTTTTAAAATTTACAGAGTTTTAACAAATGAAGTAGACTCTAGTACCACTTTTAAGGACATAAAACCCCTGGGACAATATGGGTAAACCAGTCAGGACCACTGGTTAGGAAACATTGCTTAACTATTCTCTGGGAAATATTTGAATCTGAATTTTCTGTTGCTTCTTGAATCTACTGGTGACACAACGACAGTTGGAATGCAAATAGCTAAGTCCAGACTTTCCCTGGTGCCTGAGATGCAGTCCATCTTTGTTCCTCCACCTCATCTTTCCTGCTAACTGTTGAGATTGTTTTACATGCTTGAGCTGATCAAAGAATGGATTTCCAGGGCCCTTTGGAGGGACTGCATTTCAAGCCTGCAAAAAAAATAACAAAACAAGCTGGGGGTGGGGGGTAAAAAGGGGCAGTGGTATAGTTCAGTGGTAGAGCACTTTTGCCTTGGATTTGATCCCCAGTATGGGGGTGAGGGAGGGAGAGAGATAGAGATAGAGATAGATAGATAGATGATTGATAGGTAGATAAGTAGGTAGATAGATAGGTAGATGATAGGTAGATAAATAGGTAGATAGATGATAAATAGATAGGAGTTAGGTAGGTAGATAGGTTGGCAGATAGATGATAGATAGATGATAGATAGATAGATAGATGATAGATAGATAGATAGATAGATAGAGGAAGGGAAAGAAACTGACCTAAACCAAGAAACCAGAGGACTATGCAAGGGACCACACTGAATCTAGAGTGCTCCGCACAGGCTAGAACTGGAGCCCTAATCTGTGCTAAACAGTGGAGCGCAGGAGGGCTCAGGTGGAGCCTGTTCCATAGCCTGTTGGGAATGGAAACTCGCAACACCCACAGCGTGTTTGTTGCTGAACCGTGCTTATAAATAGTAGCCTGAAACCTTTTATCTTATTTGTTCATTTAGAAGCAAAACAGTTGAGGCCTTATCTTAATGCATGTGGTATTCCGGTTGTACTCAGTGGCCTTTTAGTTAAAAGAAAGTGACAGCAGGCTGTGAGTGTTACTTTTGCTTTCAAACAACCCATAAAGCGGAGACAAAGGATTAGATTAAATACTAAAGCAGGGAACTAATCCCTTAGCAGCACTGTAGGGGTTAGGGGCAGCGGAGGCTTCTGCTATTGAATAAACACCCTTTTAGGTAATGAATGACACATGAAGAAGTGGCCTTATCTGCCACTCCTCCTCCAAAGGTCCCCATCCTGGAGCACAGGGTGCTGTGGTGGCGCACATGGTGCCTGGAGAGGCTGAGGGTGCCATTGGCTTCACTCAGCCAGTTGTGTGTCCCGTGAGGCTGCACCTCCCCTGTGGGTGGAGCAGCTGTGGCCTGAGTCTCCCCATCATATGCTAAGCTGCCCATGCCAGGTGTTACTCAGGGCTCAGAGAGACTCTTGGCTATTCCAGCCCATGTTCTCTCCATCTCTTTCAATCTCCACTTCTCAATTGCACCGATCATTTTGGCACTTGCTCATACGCTGCTTGCCCTGTTAATTGTGTCATGTGTGTGTCTTGCCTGCCTTTGAGAGAGTTCATCTATTGTTGCCAAATCCTGCTACGAATGTTGTCTTGTTCGGTGTCCTACATGGGTCATGGATAAGCATGGCTCCCACAGGATCTTCACAGAATTCACCTGAGCGGAGAGTTGGTATCTGGACTCCAGAAGGGTTAGCTCCTTGCTGCAGCTTCATGAGAGATGTGTGTGGAAGTTCTATTAATTGCTGAAGGCAGACTGTGGAGCTGGACTTTAGAAAACAACAAAATTGAGTGGGAAGGACTTCAAAACAAAAGAAAGCCTGTGTGTTTTTGCAAAAACAGGCGGGTTGTACTTATCCAGGGAAATGACGAGATGCCTATTAGACCAGCTGCTGAGAGTCAGGAAGGCCGGTGCTGGGGGCTCCCTGGCTGAGAAACCACTGGCAGAGACATCTAACCAGGTGCTGCACAGTCAAAAGGACCTTCCAGGGTCGTCTAGGACCAGAGGCTTTTTCTCTGGAAATACGACAGCTTTTATATTTTGCATTTGCTGTTTTGTTTTCTCCTAATGTCAACAACATATTGGGAAACACCTGTCCGTGCCAAGGGGACCCAAGGAAAGGGCCAGGCTTTAAGAAGGGACCCCTGTGCCCCAGCACTGTGTCTTCTTACTATAGAATGATCGATTCCTTCACTTCCCAGTTGAACTGTAGGTTCCAGGTGAGGGCAACACCACTCTCCAGGTGTTGAATGAACAGGTAAGGGTCCAAGCGTAAGAATTCTGAGCCAAAACTGAACAAACTTGGAATAATAACAAGTCTTAGAATTATTGCATGATGATTTTCAAATTCTCTTCTTAGGGAAAAGATATCACCTAATTCTTCATTTCTAATCAAGTTAAGGAATGTTTTTCTTAGTTTTAAAACAGAAGGATATGGGCTCGGCGGTTACGGGCGCTGTCCCAGCATGCATGAGTACGCGGCATCGAATCCCAGCACC
Organism: Aplodontia rufa; assembly: GCA_004027875.1. NCBI lineage: Eukaryota > Metazoa > Chordata > Mammalia > Rodentia > Aplodontiidae > Aplodontia > Aplodontia rufa. The sequence goes on along the minus strand of PVKS010001600.1, from coordinate 117,981 downwards.
ATGTACACAACAAAGTGTTGGGCAAGGAAGATCACATGGATAAGTAAATAAAAATTGCTTCTGTCTCTCTCTCTGTACTTCTTTCTTTAAAAAAACAAAACAGAAGAATAAAGGTTATATTTAAAGGACTTTCTGATAATGGAAAAAAGACACTGGAGTAGAAAACATTCTTTCCTGAAAGGGTTAAAATTTAGAAGATCTGTTCAAAGGTGATAGATTTTCTTTTAAAGGAGTTTCATGCCTGACTGGCACAGGCTTGGTGATAAGGTCTCATCCAAGATCAAAGGAAGGAACTTTCTTCAGTAACATCCACATACAGTATCTAGCTCAAAGAAGACCCTTGGGATGCTGAGTGCATGGTGGCACATACCTGGAATCCCAAGCACTCGGGTGGCTGAGGTAGGAGGATCACAAGTTCAAGGCCAGTATGGGCAACTTTAGTAAGACTGTCTCAAAATAAAAAATAAAAAAGGGCTGGAGGTATAGCTCAGTGGTAGAGCACACTGGGTTCAATCCCCTATACGGAGGGGAGGGGCAGGAGATAAGACTGACCTCTACTCCAAGTTCTTCTTAGTTCATCATCTCTAATGTGTTTTCTTTTTTAAAATTATTTTTAATTGGCAAACGATATTTGTGCTAACTTGCTTTCTTTTTCCTTTTTTTTTTAAGAGAGAGAGAAGGAATCAATTTTATTTATTTTTTGCCTCTGGCCTTTGTTTCTCCAGCGCCCAGCTATGTATATGGTGCTGGGGTTTGAACTCGTGTACTTGCACATGCCAGTCAAGCGCTGTAACTGCTGAGCCACTGCTCCAGCCCCCTAGCTTGCTTTCTGAACAGTAAAGTAAGATTCTGCAGGGCACTTGTTTTAGTCAGCTTTTTCATTGCTGTGACTCAGTGACCTGACAAGAACTATTTTAAAGAAGGGTAAGTTTTTTGGGGGCTCATGGTTTCAGAGGTCTAAGTTCATGGATGGCCAACTCCATTCCTCAAAGCCCAAGGTAAGGCAGGACATCATGGTGGAAGAGTGTGGTGAAGAGAAGCAGCTTAGGACATGGCACCAGGAAGCAGGAAGAGAGAATTCCCCTTACCACAGACAAAACGTAAATCCGAAGGGCACGCCTGCCAGCATCCATCCACCTCCTCCAGCCACACACTACCTACCTATGGTTAATTCCTATTGGTGGATTAATGCATTGATTAGGATAAGACTCTCCTAATCCAATAATTTCACCTCTAAACTTTCTTACATTGTCTCACACATGAGCTTTCAGGGAACACCTCATATCTAAACCATAATATTCTACCCCTGGACCCCAAAGCTCATGCTCATCTCACAGAAAAATACACTTAATCTATCTCCAAGCATCCCCATAGTCTCAACAGTTCCAAGATTGCCCAAAAGTCCAAGTCCAAAGTCTCCTCTGAAGCTCTCAGGGTGAGTTCCTGTAAAAATCAAGTTCTGTATATCCAATACATAAAAGCAAAAGGTAAACATTTCCATTCCAAAAGGAAGAAATAGGGCATAGAAAGAAAGGATGGGACCAAAGCAAGGCCTAAATCCAGTTGGGAATCAAGTCCTATAGTTCCATGCCCAGCATCTGAGCACATAATATCCTGAGGTTCTCTCCAAAGGGCTTCCGTAGTTCCACCCCTATGGCTTTGCTGGTTACAGCCCACATGGCCTCTATGTTGCTTGTTGCTGCTCAGGTCATGCAGCTTTCCTCTGCAGATGTTCCACAGTACTGGTATTTCTTAATCTTGGGGATCTCCACCGCAGCTTTGGTTTCCTCCTCACATATCCACACCCTATCAGAGACAGCCTGCAAAAACTCTGACCCTTCGGTTCTGTTTTGATACCAATACCATGCTGTTTTTGCTACTACAGCTCTGTAATATAATTTCAGGTCAAGGATTGAGATGCCCCCTATTTCTTCTTTTCTATAGAGTAGTGTTTTGGCTAGTCTGGGTCTCCTGTTGTTCCATATGAACTTGAGAATTGCTTTATCTATATCTCTGAAAAATGCCATAGGTATCTTGATGGGGATTGCATTGAATCTGTAAAGGGCTTTGGGTAGAATGGCCATCTTTATTATATTGATTGTGCCTAACCATGAGCATGGAATGTTTTTCCATCTGCTCAGGTCTTCTATAATTTCCTTTTTTAGTGTTTAATTTTCTTTGAATAGGTCTTTAATATCCTTTGTAAGGTTAATGCCCAAGTATTTCATTCTTTTGGAAGTGATGGTGAATGGCAGAGATTTTCTGATTTCTTCTTCTGCGGATCTGTTGCTGGTGTAAAGAAATGCTAGCAATTTGCTGGAGTTGATCTTGTATCCGGCTACTATGCTAAAACCACCTATGAGCTCTAGGAGTTTTCTGGCCGATGCTATTGGGTCTTCTAGGTATAAAATCGTGTCGTCTGCAAATAAAGATAACTTGACTTCCTCTTTTCCTATATGAATACCTTTGATTTCCTTATCTTGCCTGATAGCTCTGGCAAGGGTTTCAAGGATTATATTGAACAAGAGTGGGGATAGCAGACAGCCTTGTCTCGTACCTGAATTCAGTGGAAATGCTTTCAGTTTTTCTCCATTGAGGATAATGTTGGCTATGGGTCTGTCATAGATGGTTCTGACATAGTTAAAGTATCTTCCCTTGATCCCTATCTTTTCCAAAGTTTTGAGCATAAGGTGGTGTTGAATTTTATCAAATGCCTTCTCTGCATCAATTGAGATGATTATATGGTTTTTGTTTTTAATTCTGTTTATGTGGTGAATTACATTTATTGATTTGCGTATATTGAACCAGCCTTGTTTCCCTGGAATGAAGCCCACTTGATAGTAATGGATTATCTTTTTAATGTGCTTTTGATACAAAAGCTTTGGTACATATATACTATGGAATACTACTTGGCCATTAGAGAGGACGATATTATAGCTTTCGAAATCAAATGGATGGAGATGGACAGAATTATGCTTAGTGAAATCTCCCAAGCTGTGAGACTCAAGGGCCAAATGGTTTCTCTCATCTGTTGATACTAGAATTTATGGGGAAGCAGTAGGACAGACGACTGACCTAACAAAACCTCAAGTAGAATGACTTTCAGAGTGATAGGGGGATAGCTCTCTAGGATACTTGGAGGTGTAGGGAGGAGGATGGGGAGGGGGGAGGGTACACGAAGAACTCTTAGGAGTCTGGTGATTGGGAAGATGGGGGAACCATCCCAGAAGCTGATGTCATTCCTCCATGAGCTACCCATTTAACCCATGAGTTCTTCTGGGGGAAACTGCAACATGTGAAACCCATGGTGGTTTATCTATGCTTTGGCATGACCCCTGGATAACAAAGTTTATATACATTGATTGCTACTGTTTTGATAATGTTTCCCCCTCAACTGTATCTCTATATACGTCTAAAAAAAAAAACAAAACCAAAAAACTCTGACCCTGCTGCATTCTCCCTGGCCTCCTAGGCCTTCCTTTGAAATCTTGATGGAAGCCTCCACCGCCCCCTGACTCCAGCACCCTGCACTCTTGCAGAACCAGCACCATGTGGTTGCTGCTAAGGTCTGCCACCATCTCATGCAGTAGCCAAGCCTCCAGGGACGGCAGCTGCAGCAGCCTCTGAGTTCCTGGGTGGCCAAACATGGTCAAATAATTTCCTAAGCTGCCCTCTGCAAGCAGGGTGCCCCGGGGGTCTCTTCTCAAAGGAATTTTTACTTTTACTCGCTTGAGCCTGAGATGAGTGTGGTCTTGCCAATTCCTCATAAGCCCTCGAGCCATCCTTCTTATTTTCTCTGTGCAGTCTTTCGCACTTCTTTAGTGGCAGCAATGCCCTTAACAACTGCATTTTCCTTAGCCACAATTCACTCTCACTTTTCAAGTCCAAGTTTTTCAAATCTTTCTGCTCTGCTCTCTGCTCCTGATTATCACAATAAATTTGGCTAAAGCAGCCAGTAATACCTATGCCACTTATTGAATGCTATGCTGCCTAGAAATAATATTTGTCAGATTAAGAAATCCAGCACCTTTAAATTCAGAGTCAAAGAAAGTCTCAGGACACAGGCAAAAGGTAAACTTCTTTGCCAGAACATAACACAAATTGCCTCTAGTCCAATTTCCAGTAGAGTCTCCTTCTCCTCTGAAACCCGGTGAGCCCAGTCTCTGTTGTTCACAGTCCTATCTGCATTCTGGACCTTCCACCAGAATTGCCCATTAAGGTCCACTTACAACAATCTAAACATTTTCTGGCTTGGATCTCTAAACTTTGCAAAATTTGTCCCACTAGTTCCAAAAAGCTCCAAAAGCTTCTGAACCACATGGTCAGGTTAGTCACACAATGGGCCCACTCCTGGTACCAATTTCTGTTTAATTGCTGTGATAAGAAGACCTGGCAAGAACAATTAGAGGACTATTTTATTTGGGAGCTCGTGGTTTCAAAGGTCTCAGTCCATAGATGTCCAACTCCATTGCTCTGGGCAGACGGGAGGCAGAGCATCATGGTGGAAGGGCATGGCAGAGGAAAGCGACAGAGAAAAAGGAACCAGGAGGCAGAGAAAGAGACTACTCCACTCACAGGGACAAAAGACACACCCCCAATGACCACCTCCGCCAGCCACACCCTACCTGTGTCCAGCTACCACACAGTTAATCCTTATCAGGGAATTGATGCACTGATAGGTTAAGATTTTCATAACCCAATCCTTTCATCTCTAAACTTTCTTGCATTGTCTCACATGCAAGCTTTTGGAGGACACCTCACATGTAAGCCATTACAGCAGTCTTTGAGGTTCCCGGTCAATGAACTCTGTGAAAGATCTTTGAACATCATTTATACCATAGTACATTAAAATGGAGGGTGCTATGGTTTGAAATGCCACATTATGCAATCAGCCTGGGTGCTCATCAAAGGACAAATGGACAAAGAAAATGTGGCATATACAAAATAGAGCATTATTCAGCCATAAAGAAGGATGAAATTATGATACAGAAGAAAGGATGGAATTGAATACTGTAATGCTAAGTGAAATAAGCCAGACCCAGAAAGACAAAAATTGCATGTTCTTTCTCATATGTGGAATTGGGGCTGGGGGGAAATGACATAATAATAGAAAGGGGACTATTGGAGAAGAAGAAGGAAATGAGAGGAGGGGAGAATAAGGGAGGATAATAAGGAGTTTGTATGATAAAGTCTGTTATATTCAAGTATGAATATGCCACAGTGAGACATATTATTCTCTATAACTAAAATGCACTAATAAAAAAAAATGTGAACTGGAGCAGTGGCTCGGCAGTATCCTTGCCTGGCACACGCAAGGATCTGGGTTCAGTTCCCAGAACCACATATACAACTAAGTGTGGAAGCAATGAAAACAAGATGAAAAACTAAATAAAGTTGATTCTGTCTTTCTCTCTCACTCTCCCTCTCTCTTTAAAAAAAAAATGGTGGGGCTGGAGCAGTGGTTCAGTGTTTATGGTAATTGCCTAGCACGTGTGAGGAGGTGGATTTGAACCCCAGCACCACATACACAACAAAGTGTTGGAGCAATGAAAGCCACGTGAAAAAACTAATAATAAAATTGATTCTCTCTTTCTCTTTCTCTCATTGTCCCTCTCTTAAAAAAAAAAAAGAAATTAGGAAAACAAATTGTATACTGATAAAAATAAACAGAATAGGAACACTAAAATTTCTTCCTTTGAACATATGGTCAAAAAATGTTAGAGAGCTGCCACATTATTTTTTCCATATTTTTTTATTGGTGCACTGTAGTTGTACATGATGGTGGGATTTATTGTTACGTATTTGTACATGCACAAAATATACCAACGTAATTTAACCAATATCAGTGCTCAGTGTTTCCCCTTTCCTTCTCTTTCCCCTTCTCCTGGTCTCTTTTCTCTACTCTACTGATCTCCCTTTGATTTTTCTGAGATCCACCCCACCACACACATTTCTTTTCCTCTCTAGCTTTCACAGATGAAAAAAAATACAGCCATTGATCCTCTGAGTTTAACTTATTTTTCTTAGCATAGTATTCTCAAGTTCCATCCATTTTCCTGCAAATGACATAATTTCATTTTTCTTTATGGCTGACTATAACTCCATTGTGTATATATATCATGTTTTCTTTATCCATTCCTTCATGATGAACACCTAACTGCTTCCATTGTTTGGCTATTGTAAATTGTGTTCCTATAACCATGGATATGCATGTATCACTATTGCATGATGATTTGTTTAATTCTTTAGGATAAATACTGAGGAGTGGTATAGCTGGGTCATATGGTGGATCCATTCCTAGTGTATGCAGGAACCTCCGTAATGATTTCTGGGGTTTTTTTTTGTTGTTGTTGTTGTTTTTCAGGGCTGAGGATCGAACTTGGGACCTTGCGCATGCTAGGCAAGCGCTCTGCCACTGAGCTAAATCCACAACCCCCTTCCGTAACGATTTCTAAAGTCCCACCAACAATGCAAAAGTGTTTCTTTTTCTGTACACCCTCTCCAGCATATATTATTGTTTATATTCTTGATGACTGCCATTCTGACTGAAGTGAGATGAAATTTCAGTGTAGTTTTTGCTTGCATTACCCTAATTACTAACAATGTTCAACATTTCTTTTCATATATGTGTTGGTCATTTGTATTTCTTCTTTTGAGATGTGTCCATTTAATTCAGTTGCTCATTTATTAATTGGATTATGCTTTTTTGGTGTTAATTTTTTTAGTTCCTTATATATTCTACGTAGTAATCCTCTGTTGGGAAATAGCTAGCAAAAATTTTCTCCCATTCTGTAGGCTCTCTCTTCACATTCTGAATTGTTTCCTTTACTGTGTAGAAGCTTTTTAATTTGATGCCATCCCATTTATTAACTATTGGCATTATTTCATGAGCTTTAGGGGTCCTATTGAGAAAGTCATTGCTTGTGCCTATATGGTGGAGTGTTGACCCTATGTTTTCTTCTAGGATAGCATAGTTTCTGGTTTAATTCCTAGGTCTTTGATCCATCTTGAGTTGGCCTTTGTACATAGTGAGGGACAAGAGTCTAGTTAGTCTCTTTTTTCTACACAAGGGTAAACAGTTTTCCTAACACGATTTGTTTCAAAGGCTGTTTTTTTTTTCCAATGTACGTTTTTGGCACCTTTGTCAAGGATCAGATGACTGTAGATGTGTGGGCTTGTCTCTGTGTCTTCTAGTCTGTATAATTGATCTAAGTATGTTTTTATGCCAGTACCATGCAGTATTTGTTACTGTAGCTCTGTAGTATAATTTGAAATCAGGCATTGTGATACCTCCAGCGTTGCTTTTATGGCTTAGACTTTCTTTGGCTATTCTGGGTCTTTTATTCTTCCAAATAAATTTTAGGGCTTTTTTTTCTAGCTCTGTGAAGAATGTCACCGGTGTTTTAATTGGGATTGCATTGACTCTGTATACTGTTTTTGATTGTATGTCCATTTTAACAATACTAATTCTGCCTATCCATGAATATGGGAGGTCTTTCCATCTTCTTGTGTCTTCTTCCATTTCTTCCTTTGGTGTTTTATTGTTTTCATTGTAGAGGTTAGAGATGGTATCAAATCAAAAAGCTTCTGCACATTCAAGGAAACAATTAAGAATGTGAAGAAAGAACCTATAGAATGGGAGAAAAATTTTGCTAGCTATTTCCTGACAGAGGATTAATACCTAGAATATATAAAGAACTCAAAAAACTTAACACACACAACCCCAAAACCAAATAATCCAATTAATAAATGAATTAAACACCACACTTCTCAAAAGAAGAAATACAAATGACCAACACATATATGAAACACTCCTTGGTTAGATTCATTTTTAAATATTTTATTTTTCTTGAGGCTATTGTGAATGGGATTGTTTTCCTGATTTCTTTCTCAACAAATTCATTATAGGAAAGCTCTTGATTTTTTGTGTTGATTTTATAACTTGTTACTTTGCTGAATTTGTTTATTTAGAGAGCTTCCACATTATGAAAATGATAAATTAATAAACTCTGTGACTCAAAAAAACGTTTCTAATGATAGTATGGAATATTGATTTTCTTTAGTAAAATTTCATTTTATTTATTTATTTATTTATTTATTTATAATTTATTTATTCTTGTGGTGTTGGGAATTGAACCCAGGGCCTTGCTCATGCTAGGTAACCATTAATTTTATTTTATTTTTTAACAGAGGAATTATTAGTTCCTTCCCTCTGACTTCTTAACGATAGACCCCTGTACTTCCTCTTTCAGATTTCATGTATGACTGGGTCACTAGCATGTAATAAACCTCATATTTAAAAAAAGAGAGAGAGAGAAGGACAGTGAGAATCAATTTTCATTGAGTTTTTCACATGGCTTTCATTGCTCTCACGGTTAGTTGTGTACATGGTGCTGGGGTTTGAACTCGTGTACTTGCACATGCCAGGCAAGCGCCCTATTCACCGGGCCACCGCTCCAGCCCTGAACCTCATGTATTCTTATTCAGTTGATTCACACAGGTCCAGGGGGCAGAGGAGGGCTGGCCAACCAGGGATCTATTTAGATAACAATTTGGAGGACCTGTGGGAAGGGCATTGTATTGACATGCAGGTGCTACTTTGTAACCCTCTCATCTCATACTCTTCAAGAACCAAGATTAAGAGATAACCAATCAGCTGAACAATTGTCTTAGATGTCAGTCTTTAAGGAGGGATATAATATTACTGGCAGCACTGGAAACACAACTTGAAAGAGGAAATTATTTTTTTTATCAGAAATCTTCATGCAGAGTGCTAAATGGAATTGAAAGACTTTTTTTTTTTTTTGGTTGACAGTTTATTAAGTACACTACATTTGTACCTTATTCTGTAGTTTTTTAAAATCATTCACACATGGACTTGGTAAAAACGTACCTTATAGAAAACCATCTGCAAAACTAAAATGAAAATTAGAATGCAACATAATGCACACATGTTAAATTGCTGAAATGTTAGGAATATTTTAATTAATATTTAATTAATATTTTAATTTAATCTGTACAGTTGATCATGAAATATTAGGTGGTTTGATTTCTTAATTCTGGCACCAGACCATGTCTTCAAGTGTTAATGTTAAAATATGGATGCAAAAATGTCTACCAACAAAACTGTTTATTAGTGTCTGAGAAACAAGACAAACATTGCTTTTCTTCTACAGGTACTTTTCTAAATCCATCGTTTATACATTCTCTCTTCCTTTCAGAGAATTAGTTGTTCAGACTGGTGAGGAAAAAAATCAATTTAATTTAAAACAAACAAACAAACAAACTGGAGCCTATTTACAAAACATGCACAAGGAGGGTTTTATGTGTTACTGCAGAACTGATTTAAAGTGAATACAACTGAGTGACAGAATATACCCTTACTTCTACAAATATAGGTCCTCTCCCCTACTTCGGGAAGAAATACATTTTCAGAGAATGAACTACAAAACGGCATATAATGCAAAGACAGAAACAGAGAAGTTTGCAAATCTTTTATATTTCCAGCTGTTGAGACAGTGTATTTGAGGGCCGAAGTTACCTCTAGTGGCGAAACCAGAGCCAACTATTAAGCAGCCAGAATGCTACAGTAGTTGAATGCATGACCATTTCTCTTTTAGCACGCTCTTTGTTCTCTTCTAGAAGGTGTAGACGTCTATTTAATTGGATTATCTGTCATCTTAACGAAGCTGCATCTACAAGTCATGTCATCTGATGTGCCTTCGATTGTTGTTTCTATATTTGAAATGTCATACATGGAATCATTTCTGACCAGCTGCCCGTTTTGGCGAACAGCATTTTCACTCATAGAGCGCTCTCCTTTTAGCCTGCCAACTGCACGCATTTCTTCATTTTGAGGTGTTGGAGGAGATCTTTCTAAATCCAGAAAGTCTAGTGGTCTTTCACTTAGTGTAAGTACACGAGGAGGTGTTTTTGGTGCCAGAGGTTTAAAAGGAGTTGACTGAATTAGGTCAAGATCTGCTGGTCTTGAAAATGAAATGTCTTCATTATCTCCTGCCACAACAATCCTCTCTGCAACTTGCATTATCACTCTAGCGTTTGGAGCTCCTTCTTGGAATCCTTGTTCCAGATCAGCATTTGGTGGTGCTACTTTTAGTTTTTCTGGGACCCTCATCCGCTGACTAATACCTTCGCTATATTCCATTTCATACTGATTTCGCCTAATTTCTGCCATCTCAGCAGCAGTGGGAGAAGGAAATGCTGCCCCGCTTTCCAAATGTGTACCAACTACTGCTTGCTATTTGGCACTATCTGCTTCTGTGCTTCATGTTAAATCCTTAACTTGCTTCACTGTGCATGTGCTGGATTTAGAGCCACTTTTGTTCCCCTGGGCCCGCCAGGGAGTCCCCAGAGAGGGCTGCGGTTGGGCAAAGCTCAGCGGGCCGGCAGGACGCGAGAACGGCCTGCTGAAAGACATATCTTGATAAGGTACTTGGGGCTGGGGTTGGGAGGTGACACTCCTGCAATGGACATTCTTGGGTAACAGTAGTGTTCTAAGAAGTGTAGTCCAGTGAACCACAGGGTTGTTTTGGAAAAGGGTCTGCAAGTTTGGGGCCAGAGCTAAATCTCTCTGCATTTTGAAGGCTTTGCACCAGTGGTCCTCTTCTTTGTCCTTCTTCAATTGGAAGCTGAGGAAATTTTTCAAGAAAATACAGGGGCTGAATAAGTAGCTCAGCACTGGTGCACAATTGCCTAGCATCATAAAGCCCTGGTTTTGATCTCCAGACTTGCAAAAAAGGTGGTGGGGCTAAATTTTGAGCTGCCAATATAGTTCAATGATAGATAGCTTGCATCCTAATCGTTACTAATTTGTTCTCCCTGAGACTACTAAAGGACTTGAAAAGCAAATTTCATGACATTGCTGGATTATTATCTTCAGAAAAAAAAAAATCTCCAATCTCCCTAGCACAGTGTATCAGACGCCAGTCATGTGCCCTCGAATGATTGGCTGAGCTTTTTACTCCAGCTGCATCAAATGTAACCTCACACCTGCCCTCCTCAGCGGTGTACCCCTCACTTTATGTCCCGGGTCTTCTCTACCTGTGGGACATTTGCAGGAATGAACCAGCTCAGGCTTTGTGCATCTGTGACCTTCATCACTTCATGGTGATACGGGGTTTTAGAGATGAGGCCGGATTCTCTGCTCCTGCTGGTGAATGGAGTCTGGGCCACTACAGATTCCAGCAGCCAAAACAGCCTGCTTCTAGTGTTTGCAGCCATTCCCAGATAAAACTGGGAATTTGGGCTGACCGCAGGTGTCTGCAGCTGAAAGTGTTAGCAGCTCCCCAGCTAAAAGCTGGGTGTTGCAGCTCTTGGTGTGGTGGAAATTCATCCCGGGAATTTGGCGCCAAACTTCTGGGTTCTTGTCTCATGAATTTGAAGAATAAAATCCACGGACAACCACAGAAGGAGGAGTAAAAGGGGTAGGATTTATTTAGGAAGAAGAGCAGAGACTCTGCAAAGCGGAGGGGTACCTGGAAGCAGGACACCGTCTAATGGAGGTTAGGCCAGAGGTTATATATATAATTATGCTCAGAGGGTATGAGCATAATTAACATTCATGCAAAGCACGCATTGAGAAATGCATCAACTCCATTGGTTAAAATCTATGTAAAACAGGCATTGAAACTGGTCAAGAGCACCATTGGTTAAAACAAAAGGTGACAAATACTTCCTAGTATCCAGTGATCACCCCCATCTCTTAGTCAAGGACTGGGGTGAACCTCAAGGTCTTTTTGCATTTGAAGGCACTGAGCATGCCCTGTCAATCACTCTCTGCCTCTGCCAGCTAGCTCTTGGATGGGGGCCCTCTGCCCTGACTACCTAGCCATTTCACTGTCTCTCCTAATCTGTCTCAATGGCACAATTCTTGCATTGAGGGGCAGCAGCTGGTGGATCTGTGATCTCTCATGCAGACAATTCTGCTTCCGGTGGGATCAAAACTTAGTGACTGGGGATGGAGCAGTGGCTCAGCAGTTACTGTGCTTGTCTGGCATGCGCAAGGACAAGGGTTCGACCCCCAGCGCCACATACACAACTAAGTGTCACAGCAACAAAAGCCACATGAAAAACTAAATAAAATTGATTCCCTCTTTCACTCACTCTTTGTCCCACTGTCCCTCTCTCTTAAAAAAACAAACAAACAAAAAAAAAAAACTCGGTTACTTATTTTTGTGACCAGCTTGCTAGTGTGTCCTTGGGAATGGTTGCTCTTCTTGTTTCATCTTCTCAGTTTCTCATTCCAGTTCTATGGGAACTTCCCAAGATAAGCTACCTGAAGGTGAGCTTTGTCCCCAAGGCTCCAGCAGATGATACCGAAGGCCCTGATGACCTGATTTTGACCACCTTTCAGACTTCTCCTTCTGTGCTGAGTCATCATCACCACATCCTGCCACTCCTTTCTTATGATGAATTATTACTTGTCCTTGCAGTTATAGTTTAGGATACCTTTTCAAGAAAAATGTCCATATGCAGGTTTGAACCCCAGCACCATGTTACACAATGAAGTATCAGAGTAATGAAAGCCGCATGAAAAACTAAATAAAATTGATCCCCCTCCCTCTCTCACTGTTCTCTCTTAAAAAGAAAGAAAGAAAGAATGAAAGAAAATGAAAAATGTCTATAAGAACCTCTCCCCAGTTTCTATGGCTTGATATTCCTCTAGGGCCCCATAGCCCTATGATCCCCACTTCATGACACCTACACTGTGGTTTGTGTGTCACCCCAAAGTTCATGTGTTGGAAACTTAATTCCTGAAATCATAAGTCAATAGTATTTGGAAGTGGGGCCCTTGGGAGGTAATAAGGATCAGATGAGGTTAGGAGGATGGGACCTTGTGAGGGTACCAGTCACTTTATAAGAGGGAAAGAGACCAAAGCTAGCACCATGGCTCTGTCTCATCATGCAACGCCCTCTGCCATGGTACGGTGCAGCAAACAGTCCCTCCTAGATGCCGAGCAGATGCCAGTGTGGTGCTGGGAACTCCTAGCCTCCAGAACTACACACCAAAGAAATTTCTACTCTTTATAAATTAATTGATCTCAAGTATTTTGTTATAGTAATGGAAAATGAACTATATAGTGCTATAAATATCTGCTTACCTGCTGCCTCCCTCACTGGACTGTGAAAATATACTGGCAGAACCAGTAGATTTTATCCACCCTTCTCTAATTTAGGACAGTGTCTAGGAACCCAGATTAGAACTAAATAGTTATTTGTTGGCTAACAGACTGAATGAATGATGTGAGATTTCTGGGCAGACAATATTTGGGTCTTTTAACATCTGGGCCCCAGTGAATCTGGTGGAAAGTCCAGCTGGGCTCCACTCCCCTGCGGCCTGTGGATGTGACAGTCCCAGCCTAACTGATCTGATGAGTATGCATGGCAGTGAAAACCTGGACTTGTGACACTTTTCCTTAATGGGCTGCCTGGAACTTCCCCATTCTGCTGTGGGAAGTTGATTCCAACACAGAATCTGTCTATAGTGTCTCCTTTTCAGGTTTTGCTTCATTAAAAAAAAAAGTTTTTAAAATTAAACTTAAGAAGTCATTTCTTGGGACTGGAGCAGTAGCTCCGTGGTTATGGCGCTTGCCTGGCATGGGCAAGTACATGGGTTCAAACCCCAGCACCCGCATGCACAACTAAGTGTCGGAGCAACGAGAGCCAGGTGAAAAACTCAATAAAAATTGATTCTCTCTGTCTCTGTTTCTCTCACTGTCTTTCTCTCTTTTAAAAAAATTTTTTTTTAAAAAAGAAGTCATTTCTTCAGGTTTTCTTGAGAGAATCCCATTTGGGAGCCGAGTGTGAAAGGTTATGAGGCAATCGTGGCTCCTTCATCACTTATTTGCTGGGCAACTTTGGGCAAATTACCTCCACTCTCTGGGCTTCGGTGTCTTCACATACATGTAAGTCAAATGTTCCTGGGTGGCCCACAGGATAGAATGTGCTGACCACTTGGCCCCCAGCGGCAGAACCCAAGACTCTCCTCTGTTATTTCCGGTTTCACCTGAGCTCATGTTCTCTTGACAAACTCGCTGGGTAGGACCTCTGGCCACTGTCACAGCTGCCAGGGCTGCCTCTTCACAGTCACCTGCTTCTGCTGTGTTCCGGGAGAAACTGGAAGAAGAGCTGTTCTCTTACTCTACGTTATGCTTTGTCACCTGAAATAGCAGGGCCTGCCCCTGACGTCACATTCGTTCCCTCCAACGAGCTGGTCTGGAGAAGAGGTACCACATTATTCTGTTGTCCCAACCCTGTGTTCTTCCCACCTGTGTGGGAGCCTCCTCTGTCCTCAGACTCCCATGTGTGTGCATTTGTGCACACACACAAAAGCCCCTTGCCCATTAGAGCCTGCAAATAGATTCTGGGAAGAGGGGTGATCACATGCCTCATACCCAGTGGATATTTAGGCTCAGGAACAATCCTGCTACAGGGATAATAAAACCTACCTTTTATGGTTGTTGTGAGAACATGAAATTGTACACAGAGTACCTAGTTTGCAGCAAATGTAATAATGAATTGAGATTCAGAATATATAAGAGCACGTAGTACTTAGAAAAATACAACCCACCATCTTCAGATAAATGGACAAAGCAGGCTGAGGATATGGCTTAGTGGCTCAGTGGCAGAGCACTTGCCTAGCATGTGCAAGATCCTGGGTTCATTCCACAAAACAAACAAGAAAACCAGTAGATAAAGTAAATGTGGTATATAAACACATGAAATATTATTCAGCCGTAAAAATTGATGAAATTGGGGGCTGAGGCAGTGGCTCAGTAGTTAAAGCACTTGCCTGAAATGTGCAAGGACTTGGGTTCAAACCCCAGCACCACATATACAACTATTTGAGAAAAGAAGGCCAGATGAAAAAAATAAATAAAATTGATTCTCTCTTTCTCTCTCTCTCCCTCTCTTTTAAAAAAGGAATTGATGACATTCTGTCATTTTAGTAACATGGATGGAACTGGAGGATATTGTTAGGTGAAGGAAGTCAAGCACAGAAAGACAAATACCACGTGTTCTCACTTACATGAAGGAGCTAACAAGCTGGTCTCAAAAAAGAAGACACTACATAGTGGTCGCCAGAGCCTGCGAAATGTAGACGGGAGGGACGTGGAGAAAGACGGTTAACGGGCACAGGGTCTAGTTGGATAGGAGTAAGAACTTCCAATGTTCTTTTTTTTTTTTTTTTAAGAGAGAAGGACAGTGTGAGAGAGAGAGAGAGAATCAATTTTCATTGAGTTTTTCACATGGCCTTCGTTGCTCTGACACTTAGTCGTGTACGTGGGTGCTGGGGTTTGAACCCGTGCACCTGCGCATGCCAGGCAAGCGCCTCAACCGCCGAGTCACCGCTCCAGCCCCTGCAATGTTCTTTAGCACAGTAGAATAACCATAGTTGGCAGCAATTGGTCGAATATTTCAAAACAGTGAGAAGAAAGGATGTTGAATATTCCTTACAAAAAGAAATGATAATGTCTGAGGTGATAGATGTGCCAGTTACCCTGATCTGATCATTGACACACTGTGCGCTTGTGCTGAACTTTCATGCTGCACTCATGAATACGTACTCTTACTATGTATCAATTAATGCTTAAATTTATTTGTGTGTGTGTGGGCAGGGTATTGAACCCGGGTCCTTGAGCATGCTAGGCAGGTGCTCTACCACTGTGAGCCACATCCCCAGACCTTACAGAAATTTTAAAAAGAAAGGAAGACAACCTAGTATAGAAAATAAGCAAGAGATAAATAAGCAATTCATTAAAATATGGAGAACTAATAAACATATAAAGATGTATTCTCAGTCTTACCAAGTAGGCAGGGAAATACAAATCAAAATGAGATACAAATTTCTCATCAAATTGGCTAAAACTAAAGCCTGAAAATATACAGTGTTGATATTGCTGGGGATAAACAGGCAGCCTGGATCTGCTGGTGGAGGTATAAATTGGACAGCTTTTTGAAAAGAATAATTCAGCATTATCTATTGCATTGAAAAGCATGGATAACTTTGCCTTGTTAAGTTGATTTCCTTCTATGTGTCTGTCCTAGAGAAATCTTCAGAAATGTACTCCCAAGGGACATGCACAGGGTGGGGTGTCCTGGTTGCTTTGTTTGTAAATTGAAAAAAAAAGGCAAAGACAACCTAAAAGCTTAACCAATAATGGAAAATTTTAATTATGATTCATAAACAGTGAAATACTATGCAAAGTAGGATAGATGTGACATGGAAGGGTCTCCAAACCCATTTTAAGGTGAAAAGAAAAACAAGGAATAAAACACTATGTGAGGGGCTGGAGCGGTGGCTCAGCAGTTATGGTGCTTGCCTGGCACGTGCGAGGATGCAGGTTCAAACCCCAGAGGACCCAGATTCAAACCCCAGCTCCACATACACAGCTGAGTGTCAGAGAAACAAAGGCCAGATGAAAAAATAATTACAATTGATTCTCTCTCTCTTTGGGAAAAAAAAAAAAAAAAGCTTATAGGATTCTTCTTTTCCTATTGAAAAAGCTTTAGTGAGCCATACTCCTGATGCATTTTTAAGGGCTCAGGACTTTTAGGTAGAAAGCCCAAAAATAAGGACAAAAGGAAATGACCTAAATATGTGACATAGCATCAGGAAGAAAAGAAGCTTTTTAGGACTGGACCTCCAGCCTTATCCAACCCTATTCTGAGCAAGGCCTCTTTTCCGACTTGTGTCTGGCTGAAGGACAGCAGGTGGCAGCAGAATCCAGCCTTTCAGTGGCAGAAGCCTCCAGAGAGGACTGTAAGAAGCTTCAAAAGACTCTCAGAGGAGAAGCAGTTTTTGAATAACATTTCAATTGAAAATCTTAACATAAAGGAAAAAATAAACAAGTGAGGGATTGAGCGAGGGACTTTGCCATCAGCCCTAGCTACTGCAGATCCTAATGACCTCACCTGCCTGTCATCTGCAGAGCCTTGTCCTTCCAAGTAATTCTGGGACTCCTACTCGTGGTAGCCAGAAAAGGGGCCCAGGGTCTGTCCATATGTCCCCGTCCTAAAGCTGGTTCACCAGGAAACAGGCTGTGATCGAGGTGGGACTCACTGGAGAGGTCAGGCCAAACTCAGAACAAATTTATGGATGAAGGAAGGGTTTTTTTTTTAAAAAAGGAGACTTTGCAGGCAATAAAAAGAAAGCACTGACACATTCCACAACATGGATGGACCTTGAAAGCATCATGTTAAGTCAAAGAAGGCAGTCACAAGAGACCACAGGATGCATGATAGCATTATAGGAAATGTCCCGAATAGGCAAATCTAGAGACAGAAAATAGACAGTGGTTGTCTAGAGCTGGGGAGGTAATTGGGGAGTAACTGCTAATGAGTATATGGTTTCCTTGGGGGATGTTGAAAATGTTCTAAAATTAGAGAGACTTATGGCGGTGGTTGCAAAACTCTGTAAATACACTAAAAACCTTTGAGTTGCACATTTTAAATGGGTGAACTTTATGATACATGAATTATTTTTAAAAACTATGAAAAAAGAAGTCACACAGACCTGGTTTCACATCTCAGTTCCTCCTCTTAGTAGCTGTAAGTCCTCAGTTTCCTTTCCATACCCACATCTCAAAATTAAGTAGGAATTATTTAAAATAAAATTTGAAAATGCCAATCCATAGTGAACTGGAATTTATGTCATTTTCCTAGATTATATTCCTTGCCAGAAAGATGACATTTCATCTCAAAACCCAGCTGTTGCTGGGCACAGTGTGGTGCACGCCTGTAATCCCTGCGACTCTGGAGGCTGAGGCAGGAGGATTGCAAGGTCAAAGCCAGCCTCAGTAACTTAGCACGGACATAAGCAACTTATCCAGACCCGGCCTCAAAATAAAACAGCAGAAGGGCTAGGGATATGGCTCAGTGGTTGAGTGCCCCTGGGTTCAATCCCTAGGGCCCCCAAACAAACAAACAAACAAAACAGCTGAGTCATGTTTTGCTATTGGTGCAACTCTAAAGGTCTTCCCTGCCCCCACCCCCACCCCAAGTCCATTTTCTTTTCTTTTTTTTAAAAGAGAAAGGGACAGTGAGAGAGAGAGAGAGAGAGAATTAATTTTTATTGAGTTTTTCACATGGCCTTTGTTGCTCCGACACTCAGTTGTGTAAATGGGTGCTGGGGTTTGAACCCGTGTACTTGCACATGCCAGACAAGCGCTGTGACCGCTGAGCCACCATTCTAGCCCTGAAATAGTTTTTTTTTAAATTGAAAAATCTGGGGTATTATCATCAGAAACATTTTTTTTCTTTTATTTTTTTAGAGAGTGAGAGTGAAGGAGAAGATCAGTTTTATTTGTTTTTTTCATCTGCCTTTTCTTTCTCCAACACTTAGTTGTGTGTTGTGTTGGGATTCGAACCCAGGTCCTCAAGCACGCCAGGCAAGCACTCCAACCACTGAGCCTCCACTCCAGTCCCAGAAACATTTCTTGAAACTATGGAATATTTGGAGAAAAAGTCAACATATTAGCTAACATTTTTTTTTTTAGCTGCATAGACATTTTCTAGTAGGTTTTGGGGAAATCATGCTCTTGGCATAATGTAATAGATGAGAAGATGAGCTAAGCAGCCAGGTTGCCTCCTTTCAAACCTTGGTTCTGCCTCTTAAGAAACCAGGGCAACTCCTAACTCCTGTGTGCCTGTTTCCTCAAGTAAAAATTGAGGGAGTTACAGAAGCTACTCTATAAAGCTAATAAAAGGATTTTATGACTCCATGTAAAAGGGTTAGAACAGCGCATGGCACACGGTAAGCACCTGAGAAATCCATTCTTTCAACAGATATTTATTAAATATAGTTATGCCACGGGTGTACATGGTGGGGATATTAAAGTCAACAAAACTGACCAATTTCCGCTCTCATGGAGTCTACTTCTGGGTGGGAGTTGGCTAGCACCAACAAAATAACAAATGCATACCTATTACTGTGGACTGTCTGGTGACCCTGCCTCCACCCCCCACATTTATTTTGAGGCTCTAACTGCCAATATGATGGCACTTGGAGATGGGGCCTTCAGGAGCTAATTAAGTCAGGAAGGTGAGACTCTCAGGATGGAATGTGTGTCCTTCTAAGATAAGAGAGAGGTACCAGAGCCTATCTATATCCCATGAGGTCCCATCAAGAGCACAGTTCTCTGCAAGTCAGGAACAGAACCCTTCCCCAGAAACCAAGGCTGTCAGCACCTGGCTCTTGGACCTCCTGATCTCCAGAATTATCAGAAACAAATGTCTGTTGTTTAAGCCACCCAGTGCATGGTGTTTCGTTACAGCAACATGAGCAGACTAATACAGGTTTTTATGTACATATGTATTTGAATAAGAACCTTGCAGAAGCCATATAGTTGGTGCTGTGGTTTGCATGTGACTTGTCCTCACCAAAACTCATGTTGAAATTTGGTTGCTAATGTAGCAGTGTTGGGAGGCAGGACCTCTAAGAGAAATGAGTGTCTTTCTCATGAGAGTGGATTAATTTGTTTGATTTTGTTTTGGTACTAGAAATTGAGCCCCATCCACTGAGCCCAATCCCCAGCCCTTTTTTTTTTTCTGAGACAGGGTCTCACTAAGTTGCCAAAGCTGGCTTTGAACTTGTGATCCTCCTGAGCTCAGCCTCCTGAGCATTGAGTTAAGGATGTGCGCCACCACACCCAGCGGAATTAGTTTTCATAGGACTGGATTGGTTCTCATAGGAGTAGGTTTTGTCCCATCTTCTCCTCTGTAGGTGTCTGCTTGCCACTGTCACAGGTGCTCATGCCCTGTGATGCCATCCAGCACGTTATAACGTAGCACAAGGCCCCCATCAAATGCAGCCATCTCTGATCCTGAACTTTCCTGCATCCAGAACCATGAGTTCAATAAACCATTTTCTTTTAGAAATTACTCAGTCTCAAGTATTCTATTATGGTGACAGGAATGTACTAGCACAGGTGGTTTTACAGATGGAAAGATTCCTATGCTACAATACAGTAAGGAGCATGTGTTCCCTTTCATACAATGGTTCCCACTTTACAAGGGAAAGTCTTGAAGAAGCTGCTTGACTCAGCTTAGATTCCTGTTTATAAAATGCTAAATGAGATGATCCCCGAGATGTTTGATTCTGCCCATCTTGGGTTGGGATAACAATTCACCTTTGAGGTAAATTACTCACAGGGGCGTGCTAATGCTTAGGGTGTCCTTAGAATAGACTCTGATTATCTCGATTATAATTTTCAAATGGAAGATTAATTAAATCCCTAAGTTTGGATTTGGCTTCCTAGTTTGCAGTGTTTCCTTCCTGGAAAAGAAACAGCGTGTGTCAGACAGAACAGCCCCTTCTGATCACCCCCACCCCTTTGGCTCATTGTTAGCTCTGACTTCAACGGTGCTCTTCTCCTGGCATCTCTTCCTTTCCAGATAACAGCCTGGAGAACAGAGCTTCTGGTTTCCCTGAGGTTCTTTTGATATGGCTGACATCTGCCTGATCCATTGTCATTTCACTGATTTTTCACTTGCACAGAAAAACTGTGGAGCGTAACAGCACAAGAAAACTGTGTTTAAATTATTCAGACACATGTGAAAATTTGCATTTCCTGCTTGCTTTTCCTTTGGATGCTTTCACTGGGGTGTCTTGGAAGCACAATATTTATTCAAGTTCTTTTTCTCTTGGATTTTCCAAATTCTCTGAGCAAGTGACAACCCCTACTAATGTGTCCAAGGAAGTACCTTAGCACTTTCATCCTTTGTTCCCTGGGTACCTTCTGCTACCAAATATACTAAAGAGAACGGTGACCTTGTTAGCTCCCTGGTGCAGCGGAATTGAGGGATAAGCATAAAGAATTCAGAGTATATCACATAATGGAACTGCCAGGCAGCTTGTGATGGCAGAAATATTTTTTTCCTGGTGATGAGACTAAAAGTATCTTCATATAACTGGCAGATTTATTATTTTCCTGTCTGAACAGTCCATTTTATAGTATACTATTTCTCCAAAAGGAAATAGAAATGGAATTTTTTAAAATATAAAAATTGCAGGGGCTGGAGTGGTGGCTTGGTGATTATAACGCTTGCCTGGCATGCACAAGTTCACGTGTTTGAACGTGTACACAATGAAGTCTCGGAGCAATGGAAGTCACATGAAAAACGAAATAAAATTCTTTCTCTCTTTCACTGTCCCTCTCTCTCTCGTAAAAAAAAAAAAAAATATATATATATATAAAACACTGATTGCCATTCTTAAGACAAATGCAAATGAAATTTATAAAAGAATCATTAGTGTATTGTAAAAAATAAAAAAGTAACCTCCCCCTCTGTTGTGGGAGTGTAATTTGCTGGATGTGGAATGTGGAACCATTGGACAACAGCTGTCAAATTTTATGGTGCACAAAAGCTTAGATTCCATACTTCTAGGAATTCCATGCTTCCAAACTTATAGGAAGTGTCCCCACCTATATTCTGGACAGGTGTTCAAAGATGTAAGCATAAAGATATTCATTGCAGTACTTTTTTTGTGAGAGGAAAAAAATAGACATATAGGTGTCCATGAAGAAAGCTGGTTAAATGAATTAATAAGCTAGAATATATCTGTGTAATGGGATGCTATTGAAGGGTGATTTCCATGAATGGAGGAAAAGGTGCAGAGACATAGGTAGGTATTAATTTAATTTGTTTAATATACCAAAATTAGTGGTATAGGTTGTATCTGGGGTGGGAAACTAGGAAGATGTTTTTCATTGCATGCCCTTATATTTCATTGTATATCTTTTTAAAAGTTTGTACTACTTACATGGAATATATACTTAGAAAACTAAATTTCAACTGTCACAGTAGGAATGCACATTTATAGAAAATGGTTTACACTCATTGAATTTTGCTGTATGTCAGATACTGACTACTCAAACACTTTACACACCACAACCTTGTCCTATCACTCCCATTTCACAGAGGATGAAATTGTGGTAAACAGAAGCTGAGTAACTTGCCCAAGAATTCACAGCTAGTCAATGGCAGAACAGAGAGTTGAAACCAGGCATTCTGGTTCCCGAGATCGTACTCATGGCCACCACACTACACTGCCCCTATATAATCTCAAACTTCCATAATGAACTCTTAATTAGACTGTAGCCAGTATGAAACTTAGAGAAAAACTCAGATGTGCAAGAAATAGCTTACTTCTTTATTTTCTTTGCACCCAACTTTAATCTCACTGAGTCCCCATGTAGTTCAATCAGCAGAAAATGTGACCTCAGTCATTACCACTTAAAGGATGATGCAAGGTCCTGGGGTCCTACCTGGCACCAAGCCCAGCGGAGGCTCTACTAGTTGTCAGTCCACACTGGTTGCCACAGAGATGTCCACTGGTCCATTCTCCTGCCTCCACATGTAGTCCCACCCACTCTCTTCCCTAGAAAGCAAACTTCCTTACATTCTTGGGAAATTTTCTCCTTTTCGGTCCTGCTGCCTTCAAAGTCACAGATGATACTCTCTTCAATGAGTTCAGATTTTATCTAAGGACAGCAAGATCATTCTTCAAAAAATCTCTAAGATGAGGAATTACATAACACCTATCTAACTTGCTCAAATCATAGGGGAAGAGAATATATGAGAAAAAATAAAGAAATTATTATTTCAATAGATTATCTATCACAGGGTCATAGCTTTGAAAAACAGAATGATTTTGGCTTTAGATCTCACGTGCTTCATCACATTTCCTGAGAGTGTTTAGACTTGGGTTTTCAGCTTTGCTTCACTGTGACCAAAATACCTGACAAGAACAACTTAGAGGAAGGAAAACTTATACGGAGCTCATGATTCCAGAGGTCTCAATTTGTAGATGGCCAACTCTATGGCTCTCTGCCCAAGGTAGTTGATCCCCACCTACCTACAGTCACCACCCAGACGGTCCATTCAAACTATCTGATTAGGCTACAACTCTCATCGTCTAATCATTTTTTTGGGGGGGGTGTTACCAGGGATTGAGACAAGGGGTGCTTAACCCCTGAGTCACATCCCCAGCCCTTTTTATATTTTATTTTGAGACAGGGTCTCACTAAATTGCTTAGGGCCTTGCTAAGCTGCTGAGGCTGGCTTTGAACTTGCAATCCTCTTGCCTCAGCCTCCCGAGTTGCTTGGATTACAGGCATGCCCCACCATAGTCTAATCATTTCACCACTGAATATTCCTGCATTGACAGAGTATGGGCTGGGGAACATCTCATATCCAAATGATAGCAGACTTATGTCTTATGGAGTGGTGATTGTAGTAAACCAGCTACGTCTTCCATTGGTAGCAGATTTAGACTGGGAGAGTTAACACCTGCAGTTTGAAAGCAAAGGAAGACAGGGTACTTTGCACTAGAGATGAAGAACTAACAAGCAGAGGCTCCCTTTATACCTTTAGAGTCATAGGGCTAGGGATTTGGCTCCGTGTTAGAGTGCCTGCCTAGCATTCATGAGGCCCAGGGTTTCATCTCCAGTACAAAAAACAAATCTCAAAAAAAAAAAAAAAAAAAAAAAAAAAAAAAAAAAAAAAAAAAAAAAAAAAAAAAAAAAAAAAAAAAAAAAAAATCTCAAACAGGAATTGGCCTCTGTTCAGCTAACCAACACCTAAGTGCAGAAAACAAGACAAGATTGCAATCGGAGGAAGAAACTGTCAGGATCTAATGGCTGCAATCAAAGAGAACATATTTAAATAGAAACCAGGTTGATAGCAGAACTTCGGAATGGCTAGAGCAGGCAGGAAAAAGCAGAGGTGGGCTCTAAGCATAGGATCTTTTAGCTACAGGAGCTTGGGTAAGATCTGCCCAAAATTCCATCTGCCACCAATGAAAGCAGAAAGGAAATATGCAACGAGAGCCAAGCCAGGGGGAAATAGTCCAAGAAGGGTGTGCCTCCTGTGTATTCAATACTCGCGTCCAGCTCAGCAAATCTGGGTTTCTTTATTCCTTGGGCTACTGTCCATTTTAATGAGCAGGAAACATTTGATCTCACGCAGTTTCAGAAACTCAATGTGCCCCAGTCTTTGTCTGGGTTTTGAAGAGAAAAAGACTAGCTGCAATACTGGTCTACATTTACTTACGAGCATTCTTGGTCAGCAATTCCAGATCCCTTGCTCCACCTAGTGGATTTCCAAGCTAGAGAAGTTCTGGAAACCAGACCAGTGATGAAAAAGATGTGTTTTTGTTGGTGCCTTTGGATTTCTGTCAGTGTCTTTATTGACAAATATCCTGTTCTTCCTTCAATCTGTCCTTGTTCGCATTGCTGAACTCTTTCATTTAGTTTTGATAAATGCAAATGTTTAAACAAGAGTCAGCAGTCTAATACATTCCTTTGCTCTCTTCTTAATATAGGAATAGCATTATATAATCAAGAGTCCCACTTCAGCACAGAAAGGCATGTTTCACTCATAATTATATCCTCTGGTACCCAAACTCAATCAAACCTTGACAGGGCCATTTAATTAAATAATGACCTACCTACTTAACTTCAGGAACTCCTTTGAGCAATAATTGGTTAAGTGGTCATAGGATTGTTTTTCAAAAAGTTTCATATTCAATTATAAGAATACATGAAAGAACATTGTAATGCATGACAAAGCTAAAAATTTTTAGGTACAAAGGGATTCAGAGCTAACTGTTACATGAAATCCATATGCAGAGATAAAGACTGGCATCAGTGAAGGCTTAAACCACTAGGGTATAAAATATAAATTTCACACTGACTTGCTAACCTACCATGCTCCTGACAGTCACCAGCCTTAAAATCAATCAAATGATTTTTTTTTCTTTATCTATATTTGATACTTAATTTCCATTTTCAGTTGAATTGTGCTTCTATTCATATTCACATGTTAAAGTCCTAACACTCAATCCTTCAGAATGCAACATTATTTAGAGATAGGATTTTTACAGAGGTAATCAAGTTAAAAGGAGGTCATTATAGTGGACCCTAATCTAATATGCTATTGTCCTTATTAATAGTGAAAATTTGGAGGTAGATATGCACAAAGGACAGATATCATGTAAAAATGAAAACTGCTATCTACAAACTAGGGAGATGCCTGGAGCAGAATTTTCCATCAAAACCCTAAGAAAGAACTGACCTGCCAACACCTTGATTTCAGACTTGTGCTTCCAGAAATGCAAGAGAATAAATTTTTTTGTTGCTTAAGCCATCCAGTTTTCTCAGAAGCCCTAGCAAACGAATATAATTACCTCTGGCAAATGAATAAGAAGATTTCTGCAAAAATAAAGTGAATCCATCAAATGCTAGAGTTGGAAGGCTTCTCAGAAAACATATTGCTCAACCCTCTTGTTTTGAAATAAGTGCCCAAGGTCACACAGTAAGTAGGACTTAGTCACCTTTTAGCTCAACTTTCTGCCTACCAATGTTCTATGATAGTCTCTTGCTATGTCAAAGATGCTGACAAAATCAGCCGGTGATAGTATGTAGATCCAAAACTTGGTTGGAAAGAATTTATGCAGGGGACAACATGTAAGCACAGACCCCTCCTAAATACTTGTAAAGGAAACATGCATTAAACAGGAGATTGATATCCAGGACAACAAGACAGAAAATCTGACATCTGGCTGGGCCTGCAGGCTCCATCATCCCTCCAGACAGGCACTTGGTGTGGTGAAGAGCTGGCCCTGGTTGGAAGGCTTCCCCCATTCCACTGAGGATGATTCACAAGAGCAACTTAGTCACCTACAGGTCAGAAGCTCAAGTTCATGGGAGCAGAATGGGGGCAAAGGGATACAGAGTCTGAGTAATGCTTCCTAATGGGTGTGGAGACTTGTTATAAGCACACTGTTGATTAAAGAACATGACACAAGTAATTGCTAGAGATCCTAAACCAGCCATCACCCGGGATGACAGAGTTCTGTCTAACATCAGACAGAAGGCCCAGTTTCAACTCTGCAGCAGAAGCCTTTGAAAAGTCTCCGAAGTAATTGGCACTTAATCGGTGCCATCATTACCATAGCACATGGCTGTTGCAACCACTGAACTGCGAAAAGGGAGAAGGCATTTATATAATTTAGCCACCAACTACACTTGATTCACAGTATCAGACTAGGAGGGAGTGAAAATCTCTTCACATTTATATATTTGAGAAATGTAGATAGTGCTGGACATGTAGTTCAGTGTTAAAGTGCCTGATTAGGGTGCATGAGGCCATCGGTCTGATCCCCAGCACTGTGGGGGAGAGGGAAGGAAAGGAGGGGGCAGGGAGAGAGAACTACATACAGGTTCACTGGCAATAAGAACTCGGTTTTGTGTCATTGATGGTATGAACAGCGATGGGCATTTTCCCTTTACAGAGGCCTAGACAGCACTAATTTGGACACAAAGGAAAATAAAATCTATAGCGGGCTGTTAAGCATTTTCTTTTCAACTGATCTTCTATCCCCACCCCTAAAATATTGAGTGGAGTACAGCCGTCTACTCCCTGAGATACAGAAGGAGCACATGCTGCCTATAACTTAGGGACAAAGAAGGGCTGGAGCAGTGGCTCAGCAGTTGGAGTGCTTGCCTGGTATGCACAAGGACCTAGGTTCAAACCCCAGCACCACAAACACAACTAAGTGTCAGAGAAGCAAAAGCCAGATGAATAAATACAATCGACTTTCTCTTTCTGTCTTTAAAAAAATAACTAAAGGACAAAGAAATGTTGTTTTTACTCTTGGTTTTGTTTCATACAGTATTACCAATGTGCATCTAACTGGGTATTTAAAGAATACACTTCTCTTGGAGAATAGACATTATTTTTAGGTCAAGATTCTCTCTTCCTTTCCCAGCAGGAGGCGTTCCTTGTCCCACAGGGGTAAGGGATTTAACCCAATCTGTGGCAGACCGATGCTACGACAATCCTTCCATTCCTTGTAACATTTTGCAATGTGACTTTACCACAACTCACGAAAAGAACAAGAGTTTTTTTTTTTCTCCCCTTGAATCTGGGCCAGTCTTCTGATTAATTTTGACCAGTAGTGAGGCAGAAGTGATGCTGCGTGACTATTCACACTCTCTTAGAAGACAGTCATTATATTAAAAAGCTCAGGCTGGATTACTGAAATGGTGACAAGTCACATGGGAAGAGGACTTTAAGACATCCCTTCCAAAATTCCAGACACAAAATGAAATTATTTAGACCCTCCAGCCTGGCACAATTAAGAGCTGAAAACCACACATGTGAGGTTAAGTAACATCAACAGAATTGTCCAGTGAAGCTAAGATTGAAAGATATTCATTTCAGAGTTATAGATAACTGAAATGTCAGTGAATTTAGAGCCTGCAAGGCCACCAGAGTTTTCCAAAGGTTGAGTGCGAGGCGTGGCCTCCAGAAATGCCTTTCAGGATAGTATTGCAGAACTGGCCTGCCAGAGGAAGGGGAATTCTGCCATAATCTAGAAGCTGGGACCCAGAAACCATCCACCACTTTCCAACTTCAGAGGGACCTCACCTTAGTCATGATCTGTCTATCAGGAAGTCACTACACATTCTTTGGCTTCAGATCGATACCACAAAGTCATTTTATTTTTTTAAATTTTTATTCAATAAACATGCTCTTACTACTAGGAGGGATTCATCGTCAAACAATCAAGAACAAAAGTGTAATGTCAGAACAAGCCAATACTGGTGCCAGACCGTGGTTTCCCCCCTTTGGGTTCCCCATGGTTCCATGTTTCACTTTACTTAAGCCCCAAGTTAATTGGTCTTCTCATGGAAGTTGGAGGTTCCCCTCAGAGTAGACTCCCCCGCACTACCTCCCTCTGGTCTCCTTGATGTCCTTCCTATTCCCTTCCCCCCATCCCCCTCCCTATATCCCCCAGGAGTCTCAGCACAGTTCCCCATGATCATGTAAGAATTCATACATGTTGAGGTAATCATTAGGTTGGACATCTAAAGTACTTCCGCTTATATTCTACCTTCCACAAATGAGAGAAAACATTCGGCCCTTGAATCTCTGAGTTTGGGATACTTCACCTAGCAAAATTTTTTCCATCTCCATTCATTTGGCTGCAAAAGGCATAATATCATTTTCTCTAATAGCCGAGTAGTACTCCATTGTATACATGTACCACAGTTTTTGGATCCATTCATCAAGTGAGGGGCATTTGGGTTGGTTCCATAATTTAGCTTTAGTAAATTGGGCTGCTATAAACATTGATGAAGCTGTATCTCTATAGTAAGCCGATTGTAGTTCTTTTGGGAAGATACCCAGGGGTGGGACAGCTGGGTCAAAAGGCGGTTCCAGCCCTAATTTTTTGAGGAGTCTCCGCACTGCTTTCCAGAGTGGCTGTACCAGTTTGCAGTCCCACCAGCAATGTAACAGTGTTCCTCTTTTCCCACATCCCCTCCAGCATCTGTCATTATTTGTACTCTTCATTTTTGCCACTCTGACCAGAGTGAGGTGAATTCTCAGTGAAGTTTTGATTTGCATTTCTCTTATTGGTAGTGATGTAGAGCATTTTCTCATATGTTTATGGGCTTTTTGGACTTCCTCCATTGAGAAGCTTCTTTTTAGCTCCATAGCCCATTTATTAATTGGGTTATTTTTGCTTTTGGCATTTAATTTTTTGAATTCTTTGTATATTCTGGATATTAGCCCTCTGTCCGAGGTGTACCAGGCAAAATTTTTCTCCCATTCTGTAGGTTCTCTCTTGAGACTCTTGACTAAATCCTTAGCTGTGCAAAAACTTTTTAGTTTAATTGCATCCCATGCATTTATTCTTGATTTTACTGCTTAATACCATGGGAGTCCTGTTAAGGAAGTAGTGCCGACCCGTATGTCATGTAATGTCGATCCTACTTCTTTTTCCAGCAATTGTAGAGTTGCTGGATTAATATCCAGATCCTTGAACCATTTTGATTTAATTTTTGTGCAGGGTGAAAGGTAAGGATCCAAATTCAGTTGTCTACACATGGCTGTCCAATTTGTCCAACACCATTTGTTGAATAGACTATCTTTCTTCTACACTATGCTTCCACAAAGTCATTTTAGATGAGCAAAATGGAGGTCTGAGGATGTAGCTCAATGATGGAGTGCTTGCCTAGTGTGCACAAAGCCCTGGGTTCAGTCCCTAGCACAACACAAACACACACACACACACACACACACACACACACACGTAAAATGGATAATTGCAGGGTGTGGTAATCCCAGCTACTCAGGAAGCTGAGGCAGGAGGATCTCATGACTGAGGCCAGCCTCGCAACTTAGTGAGACCTTGTCTTTAAATAAATGAATAAATAAATAAATATAAAAGGGCTAGGGATATAGCTCAGTGGAATCCCCAGTACTGGGGCAGGGGGCAGGGGATGAATAATCAATATGCAGTTACCACATTTTTGCCTCTAAAGATAGGTTTGAAATCAAGATTGTGTAAGTACATATAATTAGTAAAAAGTAAATTATATCTATACCCCTAGTTGTAAGGAAGTCTGGGAAATGAAACTTCTAGCTTTTTAGTCAATGGACAGGATTTTTTTTCTTTGTCTTTTCCTTTTTTAACTGTGTAACACTTAAAATAGTGGCCACATGCTCATTACATATGATGCTCATTAAATAGGAGTTAAATGGTGGAGCTTAAATTTGATAAAGGAAAGGCAGATGATGGTTTCCAGCTAGCTCAGAGTAGGATATTGTATATGCCTGAAACCCTGAGTTTCTGTCATTTCCCTTTATAAATATATATCAGACCATCCAAAAAAGATTTTGGATTCAAGAGTTTTTTCAGCTTAGCACTTTCCATTGTTGCTATCACCGTACAGCCACACCAAGTAAAACATACTGAATCTGTGTTTGTGCTAAACTTTCATCAGAAATGATGAATTTAGGAGGGTGGGCAGACGCTGGTGAAGGGCAAGCTCTTCATCATCTTGCCTCCCTGTGGCTTTGGCCACCATCTCTCTTTGTGGGCTTGTTCTTCAGGATACTGACAGCTTGATTTCTCTGGGTAATGTCACACAAAGGAAATTAGCTCAGTATGTCTTCAACTGAACTCCATCTGTAGCTCACTGTTTTAAGGTATTTGTGAACAAAGCTATGGAGCGATTTTGATAAGACAAGGCAATGTTCCAGTCTCTGAGAATATTTCCCCTAAAAAGCCATTTTTAAAAATACCATTGAACAGCCTGAAAATCGACCCACTCATGAGCAATCTCTTGCAATATAAGCTTTTCAGGTGTCAGAGCCATAATAGCAGGTGGTTCCTTTGGGTAGAAAAATTATGGCATGGATGTAGAGACAGAAAACAAGCTGTTTTGATATTCTGGGTACCACTTTCCCCAAGTGAATCATTCCCATATGCCTACTTTTGCCATGGGCCCCTTTCCAGAGGAAGTGATTTGTGTAAACGGAGGTGGAGAGAGGCATTCTGGTGGGCAAACTTCACTGATGCCCGTATTTGGCAGATCCAATTAATCGTTAGATGTTTGTCAACCCACTCTTTCACAAGTCTTAAAATGCAAAATTTGAATATGGATTTGATACCTGCTTTTGCTTTCCTCATAATAAATACATAATCGTGCTATGAAAATTCAATAGTGCTCATTTAAGGCAAGGCTGCTTCTGAAATTCCATATAAATAGACCTTAACAACATACTTATAAGGAAAGCAGCGACTGGAGAAATTTGCAAAAGGTGGTCATTTAATTCTCTATTTGTTTGAGACATATGAATACCCTAAAGACCAGATATGTACTCTTTGTGAACTTTTGTTACCTGTAAGAAAAATCTCAACTAGTAAAAATGACTTTGTTTCCAGATAGCAAACCTGGAAACTAAAAATTCTTGATATTTTTTCTTTTTTGCATAGTGTGTATTTTAATCATTTTTATTTATTTTTTTCATCTGGCCTTTGTTTCTTCTACATTTAGTTGTGTATGTGGTTTTGGGGTTTGAACCTAGGTTCTAGTACATGCCAGGGATGCGCTCCAACTGCTGAGACTCTGCTCCAGCCTATCATAGTGTGTTCTTATAATTTACAGGTAAATCAAGTCTCCCTCACTGGAAAAAGGAGATGCAGCTGTCCCAAACTCAGTTTAAAACAAAAATCGACTAAGGAATAATAGGGACAGATGTGCACAGGAAGGTTGCTTTGGGAAAATGTGACTTTATTTGCCTGGAAGACAATTATTCTGAAAAATACAAAGGAAACACTGTCATCAATTTAACTGTGTCCCCTCCAGAGTGGTGTCACTTACCTACTGTGTGAATTTAGACAAGTTCTTTAACCTGTCTGCTTAGTTTTCTGATTTCATGGCGGGGATAATGGGAACTAATAGGGATTATATGTAAAGTATTTAGAATAACGACTGCAGACAGTAAACACTCAATAAATGTCACCTCATTTTCTTCCTTCGTCTCAACTAGAATGTCAGTTCTACATGAGACTAAGGAATTTGCCTTACGTAGGTCTGTATCCCTAGTTTATTTTGTACGTGGTTGGCACTCAGTACATATTTGTCAAATGGATTAATTAATGAAAGTCACTGGGTTTTGAGTTTGAAAGTCAAAGAAATTTTGTTCTGACTTTCATAGCTAGCGAGGGAAAAAGAGATCTCAATTTAGGGTCACTTAAGGAGGTAGAAGAGATCCCAAACTAAGATAAGAAGACCCAAAATCAAGTTTGGATTCCTCTACCTCTTTGGGTGTTGGAATTAAGATTTTTTTTCTTAATTTGTAAAATGGGTAAGATAGCTCCTAAGGTTATTCTGCACATTAAATTAAAGGGTATGCAAACAGCTCACAATAAACTCTAAAGGGTTAAAGAAAATCATGATATTGCTAATTTTTCTTTCAGTGAACTTATGCATTGGATGACAATAAAATGATTCTTTGAGAGTGTTGGAAGAAAGAATCTTTAGCTAAAGATTTAAGTACTAAAAATATTCAACCCCAGAGGTACCACAGACATAGACTAATTTTTTCCATCTGTGCTGTTTAGGGTAGATTTGGCATACACTCAATACCAGGCAAGAAAGAAACTATGGTTTAGGCTGCTTTTAAAGTTAAAAAAAAAAGGCAGAAAAGGAAACTATTTCCTTTCATAAGCATGAATGTTAAAATAGAGCCTTCATCGAGTAATTCACCACTGAAGCAAGACTATTTGATTCACATCCTTTTCTACCTTCCCCCTCTCCCCATTTGTGTTCTCATAGTTAGTTGTTTTCTATATCATGGTTTATATATTATGGGCAGCTCTTCCTTCTGAAGGAAAACAAATGCAGATTATTATTAATCAGCCATGTATCAGCCATGTGTGACTCAGAGGGCAAAGGAACAGTTCTTTGTAGAATAATCTCCCTAAATTACTAATATTTAAGGACCTGGTTTTCAGAGCCTGGGGTTATTCAAAATATTATGGCTTTAAGATTATGCCCCACATAAGATGCCTCAACAGAGCCTGAGTATGAGGTTGAGAAACTGGCTTGAGGAAAAAGAATAAGTAGCAGAAAAAGCCATGAGGATTAACTGATGACTCATTGACCCTGCCTTGAACTCCAGGAATGATGAGATGGAAAGGGAAAAAAGGCAGTGCCCCATGACAGACCAGAGGCTCCATGGAAGACGAGAAATTCAGAGAACTGAAGGAATTCCATATGGTCTTAGAGTAAAGGCAATACATAAAATGTCCCTGGTCAAGTTGTTAAGAGCATCAGTGATGGGACATTAGGAAAAACTAAACTTGATTATGTTTTATTAGAACTGTTCTAATTATTCTAATTATTACTATTCTAATTATTATTCTCCTGCTTAAAACTTCAATAACTCCAGCTGGACAGGTGGCTCAGTGGTAGAGCATTTGCCTAGTACAAACAAGGTCCCAGATTCAATCCCCAACACAGTCTACACAAATAAAGGAAATACAAAAACCAGATGAAAAAATAAAAGTTAACCCCCCAAAATATATAAAAGAACTTCAATAACTCTACATTGCCCCTGGATAAAGTCTAAATTTACAATGGCATAAAATATTCTTCATACCATGATCCTAACCTTCCTCGTTAGTTTCATCATCTAATTAATTCTTCATACTTATTTTGGAAGGCATGGGGGACAACTTACAATTTCTCAAATAAGCAGGAAATTTTTAAACCCCATCCATTTGTTTTCACTATTATGTCTGCCCAAAGCTCTCATCCCAGCTACCAAGCTCCTGGGCTTCAAAGCCCGCCTCAAGCATTGTTTCTTCTCTGTAGCTTTCTCGACTCCTACTCGGTCTTACTACTCAGAATGATTGTTCTTTCATCTACAGGGTCATAGCACTTTAAGCATGCCTTTGTTAAACCACTTGATACATTGAATTAGATCCTTTCCCCAACGCCCTGCTTGCTCCCTGAAGTCAAGGTGAGTAGCTCATTGTGCAACTCTTGCCACCCTGTAGGAGAATAACACTGGTGTGTTGAATTGAGTCAAATATAAAAAGACAACCAAAACATAGGTGGATTTTTTAGGCCTAGAATTATGCTAGGAGTAGAAAGTGTATGCTAAATCTCCATGCGTATGATTCTGCTTTTGTATGTAATTTGCCTGTATTAAAAAACAGTGTCATGGGGCTGGAGCGGTGGCTCGGCGGTTACGTCGCTTGCCTGGCATGTGCAAGTACACAGGTTCAAACCCCAGCACCCATGTACACAACTAAGTGTTGGAGCAACGAAAGTCATGTGAAAAACTCAATATAAATTAATTCTCTCTCTCTCTCTCTCTACTATCCCTCTCTCTTAAAAAAAAGTGTCATGGATATGTTTCTCTAGATAAAAATTTATCAACCCATTTTCTGCTTAAAATTGACTTTCCTATATCCCAGTTAGCTAAAAGTAGCTGAGTAATTGGCAATATTGTACAGCTGAGTAGAATTACTCTTCAATCAGAGTACCTCTGCCTTGCTTTTGCTCTTCAAAGAGCTCCTCAATCCCCATGGCCTTTGAAGGCGTGTGTGGAACAGGAACCAGACAAACTTTACTGAATTTTAACCTTGACATGTTCTCTACTCTAGCACTGCACTTTTCTTCTCTAATTGAACAAGTTAGCTGAAGAAATATACAATGTATAATACATAATGCTCCCTCTGCCCAGTACTAGTGATTGAACCCAGGGGTGCTCTACCACTGAGCTACATCCCCAGCCCTTTTTCTTTTCTTTTCTTATTTTTAGACAGGCTCTCCCTAAATTGCTGAGGTTGGTCTTGAACTTGGGATCCTCCTACCTCAGTCTTCCAAGTCACTGGGATTATAGGAGTATATCACAGGGCTAGGCAATGCTTATTTTTTTGTCTTAATCATATGCCTATCTTGTTCCAGAAGAACAAGAATCTGAAAGGTAAAAGAAAAAAGATTAATTCAAAAACAAATTGTGTCACACTCATTCCTTTTGCTCTTTTGATGAACTTCTTTCAGTGCTGTTGATCAGTGTGCAAGACTTGTGAAAAAATTCTACAGATGTTAGTGTCAGCATTTCCTAAAGCACCTTTTATCCTGGTTTGCAGTAGATGATTCTGTCAGTACCTGCAGATCACTTTTACCCTAAGACCAAGTAAATTGGAAATTGTCCAACTTTCAAATCCATCATTTATGCCCTCATCTAGGTTCCATAATAATGTGTTAGCTACCCAGCATGCATCCCTGCTAAGTAAGGCCATCACTGATTCTTGCCTGGAGGTGCTCAGGGGATACAGCATAAAGATCAGGAGTGGGAGTGCTGGAGTCAGTCTGTCTGAGTCTGTCCACATCACTGACCGGTTATATGACCTCAGACAAGTTACTTAACCTATGTCTCACCTGCTTTATCAGTGAAAAAGAAATAATAATGGTGCCTGCCTCATGGGTTTGTAGAATAAGTGAGTTAAACATGTAAAACACTTAGTGTTTGGCATACAGTCAGAACTTGATAAACATTAGCCCTTACATTCTAGGCTTTATATACTGTCCCTCTGTATTTTGGGGTGCAATAAGTGGTTATAATAAAGAATGAAAAGAAGGATGGTCAGTTTTAGAATCAACTTTATTTATAAAACAGTAACTCAGCCTGTTTTGGTATCATCATTGACAAAATACCTACAACTGAGATAATAGTTAAGGAGATACATTGATTTTAGCTGTACATAAAAACAGACTCCAACATTATCCCAGTTTCTTATTTCTTTGTGGCTCTGAATATAGCTTTTAAAAACAAATAAACAATGAAAAATAAAAACTCTTTATAATGTACAGTGGCTTAAGCAAACCAGTTCTTTAGCTTCTTTCTATTTTAGGGTTTGAACAAACACCACTCATCTACAATTCATTGAGAAAGCCTTAGGGAATGGGAAAACATAAAAATTAAGGTTTAGTTTATCTGGCTTTCATAATATAATATCCATAATGGCTTTAGGAGAATGTAAACAAATAACATCAGTAAACAGTACATATTGATAATTTTTTGAAAAACTCATTCATCTAACATCATGCTAAGGAAACGAGGATTTCTCCTTATATTTTAAAGTTTTAATTTATTCTATAAGATGATTCACAAAGTTTTGCTCCACATTAAAAGTTATCACATATGCTAACCAGTACCCATGGAAACCTAACAGTCTGCTTTTTTGAATCCCTCTGTTAATGTGTGAATGAGTCTGATATATGTGTTTGATATATGAGTGGTTACTAATGTCCTTTATTCAGGAATGTAAAAATAAATGGTATCTGACATCAAGCTGAAAAAAAACCTCCTCAGATTGGGAGGTAGCTGAGTGACATGTAAAAGAATCTTCTATCTGAAGTTAAGAATATATCTATACTGGACAGAAGGATAGGGGAAAGGAAGATGTAGAAGGAAGGAGTAACTTTATTGGCTTAAATTAAACTGAGGAGATTAATTTGAGACAGTGAATAAATAAATCAACAATGCCCCATTTTTGTTTCAAAAGAGAAGAAAGAGACGGAGGGAGAAAGAATATCACTGGCAAATTCTCACTACAATTTTCAAGTTGATCCATTAACAGAAAAAGTTATTATAAAAATATTACATATATATCATAATTACATTCATCGAATACACTCCTCTGTTGAGATATCTAACACATCTTCATCTGTACTCTCTTCTATCTCTGGCAAATTGCCCCAAAGTAGGAAGTTCACACCTGAAAATAGAAGGTTATAAAATTCTTTAGTGCTCATTACTATTACAACTCAGAACATGATCTATTAAACTTTATATGTTACCACGCTTAGATAAACCATAGCGTTAGTAGTAAAGAGAATAGCTATGAAAGCATGTACTATAAATAAAATTGTCTAATATTATCCATCAGGATATACAGCTTCTTTAAACCCTTTTATGCAAGATCTTGAATTTTAGAATCTCAAACTCTGATTCTAGCTACATTATGCCATAATCACTTTACACTGATAATTTTCTAATCCATAATGATCTTTATAGAGACCTCACAAGATTCTTTTTAGAATAAGTTCCCTCTTTGGAGGATACAGGAAAAAGTCCTGAATAAGTCTCCTTTAGCTCTTCAATAAGCATAGCAGTAGCTGGTGTTCTTTTACTGACTTAAAAAAAAAAAGCAACATTTTGGATCCAGTTATAACATTAACTTTAATCTCTGAAGTAGGAGGGTTTCACTCTAGAGGCTGTAAGGCAGAGCTGTAAACTTTGGAACCAGGTTACCACAGTCAAAATAACAAACAAAATGATAATTTAAAATCTCATTAAAAATAAGATTGAAAAATCTAGCACAGATTTATATAGGACAAGACCAAGCATACCGAGGATAATGAGAGGTTTATTCTAGACAAGTATTATATTAAAGCTCAAAAGTACTAAACTGAGGGGTGGGGAATGACCTGTAAGACAGCCAATAAAATTCAATGAGAAAAGCAGATCTCAACTGTACAGCTGTCAACATGGGGACGAGGAAGACCCAGCAGCTGGGAACACCTACTCCACAGAGACAGTGGCCACATGGTGGAATGGAATGAGCTAAGGCTTGAAGATTTGGTTTAAATCCAGTTTCCAACTGTACCAATAGACTAAGGATGGCTTTACCACTTTTACTGTAAATATATGCAAACATGAATAATATACATTATTGTTTTGTGTACCTAAAATTTTTATAGAATGGCGTTATTCTGTAGGTGTTTTTCTAGTTTGCTTTTATCACTCACTACGTTTCTGAGGTTTACCTATTTGTGTAGATTTAGCTCCTTTAAATTCTGTAGAGTAATCCATTATGTGAGTTTCAAAAACAAATTACAAATAAACCTATCACTTATCCCTTCCTCTAGCTGCCCATCTTGTAATGCACTCAAGGAGACATGTGCAAAGATGCATATTTACATTGATGAAAAAGTGGAAATAATCAACTGCCTCTCTGAAAGAGACACTGGAATTTAGTCAGGCAAGAAATTAGCATTTAGTTGCTGCTAGTGGGCACATAGATGTCAACCATACTATTTTTGTATTTATTTTGTATTTGAATTGCTTATTATAAAAAAACACTCCCCCCCTCCGCCAGCCTTCATCCTCAGGAACAAATGGTACTCTGGTTGTGGTAACATGACATTTAAAGAACGGACAGGACTGCAAGGAATTGCTAGGTCAAAATCTAAGTAAAAATTAGAACCTACCCATAAAGGTAAAGTGGAGAGCTGAAGCCGCTTTGAGTTTGGGAACATTGGCCTAATTTCTAGGGAATTTGGGCTGAGATTACCCAAGTCTCTTTGGGAAAGTTCTGGGAAATCAGATCTATATATGAAGGCTAGCTGGGGGCTACTTTTAATCTAAACATTCTAGAATTTTATAAAACTTGTGCATGTATTCCTTTGATGTTACTATTTCAGGTGATTCCAGGACAGTTCCAATGCCATTAGAAACCCTCCTTTATATCGAACACCTAGAAAATCTTATTTTAAATCACAATATTAGGGTTACAAAGGAGAAGTTTGATATTCTTGGAGTCAATACTCAGAGCCGTGAAGCAGCTCAGCACAACTGGTTCAAAGGAGAAAAAATAAACCAAGAGATTGAATCTGACAGAAGTGCCACCTTCCCTTCTCTGTTAAGAAGGTAGGAAGGAAATCCTGTGATACATCTGTTTCTCATGGATTAGATTCAGCGTGAATGGAAGAATTCTGGGCTTTTATCTTTGAAAAATTGACCAATATTAAAAAGTAAATCAAAACTGAAAAATCCCCATCCTGTGTTCCTGTGTTTTGAATCCTGTGAAGCAGGAATAACAGTATCAAAGCAGAAACTTCCTCTAACATGTCCCATGAGCAATACAAATATATAACTGAAAGCCTACATTAGGAATTTATATCCCACTTAGGAGAGTTCAGAGAAAACCTTGCTAGAAAATTGCCTTCTTGGGGCTGGAGCAACAGCTCAGCGGTTACGACGCTCACCTGGCATGTGTGAAGAACTGGGTTTGAACCCCAGCACCACATACACAACTATGTGTCGGAGCAACGAAAACCAGATGAAAAACGAAATAAAATAGATTCTCTCTCTCTCACTGTCCCTCTCTTAAAAAAAAAAAAGAAAAAAGAAAAATAAAATGGCCTTCTTAACATATGGAGTCCTAAAACTGCTAAAGCTAGATTAAGAGCCATAGTTGAATGAATCCCAAGTGATTAAAAAAAAAAAAGTCAGTGTATAAAAACCTAAGCATAATTGGAAGGTTTAAACACCCTGACAACCTAACTTGTAATTCAAGATCTTTTGGTCTGTGAAGGCAAATCATTTATATTTTAGAAAGGAAATATATTTTCTGTCCCCAAGAAGACTAAAACATACATCAAACACCCTGACAATGTTAGTGCCAAATTAGAACAACAAGTTCCTTAAGGTCAACTTGGTTTGTTGCATAAATAGATACTAGACATTGAATATATGTTTCCTATAACAAAACGGAATTTCTCCAGATAATATAAAAATGATTATACACATACCCTTAATAACTGTTAGTATATTTTCTTACTAAAATAATTAACAGAACACATTGATGTCAAATATTTCTCTTGAATAAAATTTTATAACATATTAATATAAATGTTAGAATGTCTATTTTTATCCTGAAGAATCACCAAATACAGAGAGTGCCTAATTTTCCTTCTCCATCCCCACTGCTCCAGTCTCTCCTTTCTCCTTTCCTGAAGCGTGCGCATATACACATTCGACTATCTAAAAATTTCAAAAATTCTCTGGAGTCAGAATATGTATCACCATAGTAGTTTAGAGCAATTAAAATATTACTTTAAAAAGACCAAGAAATCCAGCCAAGTTTGAAGCCCTTACATACAATGATAAACATAGAAATGGCAACAAATTTTGGCTAAGAAAGACCATAAAAGAATGTCTGGGGAAAAAGGATTGAAATTTCACTAACTGATCCAATCCAGCTATGAAGGTCTCAGAGGAATTCTGAAATGATCTATTGAGAGTTCTTCTCAGTACTGATGGAGAAATGTTACAGGGAGGTGCCTAAGTTAATTGTTTCTTACCAGTGGAGTCTAGTCTGTTAATACCATAAACTGCCTGGCTGTGAAACATCCAGAAGTGTCCATTGTTGCAGGAAAGAAGGCAGGAACTACATGGAACAATCACATGATAACCTACAATGTTCCCACTAAAAACAAAAGTAAATGATATTAGATATCATTTAATATCTGGCCCAAAGAAGCATTTTTATGTGTTAATATAAACAGACCATATAATTTAGACCTCCATTTCTTCCAAATAACGCCTACTGCTAGGAAATTTGGGATTGGAATCAACTCTAATAATGACTGCAGTTCTATAAGTGGGAAAATAGTAAGTTCAGTGAAATAATACTAACGTATTCTTGCATTTCTTTGCTAGTATTATTTTATGTATTTTTCCTTCAGAAGCTAGCTTCTGGATGTGATTTGTTCTATAAAGAACAAATATAAAGCTGTGGTTTGTTCTGTAAAGTACCCAAAATTGATGTATAGCAATACAAATAAAGTATATTAAATGCACTCAGATATGTGGGTAATTTTTGCTATCCCCAGGACCATGGCAAATTGGATTCTTATATGTTCTAGTTTCATGCCAGCACCTAAAAACTGTTTCAACAGATGGAGGAGTAGGAAGACAGCATGAGTCCCTGCAAACCAAACACAAGATGGTTGCTCTAATTTTAGTTTCGGTGTTTTTGAAGGAAATCAGAAATAAAGCCTCTAGAGAAAGTCAAAAAAAGTTTTTATAGTCTTCAGTATGATCCAGCTGATCGTAAGTTACCTCACTCTCACAAACTCATTAAAAAAAAAACTTGCTATTCACTATTAAATAGAGTGAACATATAGGGAAGTTTTGAGTTAGTACTTTTTTTTTTTAAGTGGCAACATAAACTGTTTATACCTTGAATTATAAAACTTCTTACTGTTGCTTGGTATCACCCTGTGAGATGTGGGAGTCAGTAACTTTTGTGAGACCCTATAAAGAATGCCATAAAAAAGCACTCGCCTACTTAAAATATGTCTTCTGATCATAACCTGCTTATAAGGCAAAACATTGAAAAAAATTGTTCTTGGACCAAGACTGACAATTATTTCTAAGACTATATTCCAAGGGTGAATCCATTCATTCACTGACTCAACTACTGTTTATTGAGCACCTACTACATGCCAGGCACAGTACTATACTAGGAATCCAGCAGTGGATAAAACTAAATCTTTGTTTCCATGAAGCTAACATTCTAGTGGGGATGTATCAGAACATTTTGATCCCTTGTTAGAAAACTCCTTTAATGGCTTCCCATTGACCAAAAATGAAAATAAAAAACCATCCACATCAAGGTCCAGATCTGTGCTGTCTAAAATAATAGGTGCTAGCCCCATGTGGCTATTAAGCATTTGAAATGTGACTGGACTAAACTGAGATGTGCTGTTAAGTGTAAAATGTATTCCAGATTTCAAAGACTAAGAAAAAAATAGAATGTATAATTTCTCATTAATTATTTATGTTGCTTATATGTTGTAATGATAATATTTTGGATATATTGGGTTAAATAAAAAGTATATATTTAAATAATGATATATATAAAAGTTAAAATTCACTTGTTTAACTTTTTAAAATCTTATTAGAAAAATCTAAATACATATGTGGCCTGAGTATTTCTATTGGACAACACTGCTCTAAATTTTCTGGGTTCTGACTATATCTTTAACCTGCTTGTACTCTCTCTCCCATCACAGTTTAATTATACTGACCATGATCTTTTCACTCCTTGAACATATTAAGCTTCTTCTTGCCCTGGGATCTTTGCATTTGCTATCCCCTCTGCCTCGAATGCCCTTCCTCTGGCTGTATCTCATCCTTTAGGACTCAACTTCTGTTACAGCTTTATGAGATGGCTACCCTGACCATGCTATCTAAACTAACTGTCACCTACGCCGTTGTCATCTTGTATTATTCTCTATCACTTATTATTTCCTTTGGAGTACTTCCCACCATATTAAATATCTTACTTAGTTAAATATCATAATGATTGATCATCTTCCCAGAAGAACAGAAATGTCCACAAGCTAATGACTTTATCTTAGCTATTATTGTTTCCACTCCCTGCAACAATGACTAGCCCATGGTAAGCTCTCAATAGAACTATAGCTTAAATGAACAAATTCAGACAGTCATTAGCACATAACTATTTGCTGATTTAAATTACTAGGATTATGATTTATAATTCAAATCCCATTTTTTAAAAATTATTTTTTATTTTTTAGAAAGAGAGTCAATTTTATTTATTTGTTCACCTGGTTTTTGTTTTTCCAACACTTAGTTGTGTATGTGGTGCTGGGGTTTGAACCTGGGTCCTTGCACATGTTAGGCAAGCGCTCAATGACCAAGTCACCTCTCCAGTCCCTCAAACCCCATTTAAATGAAAAAAACCTTGACTTTTCTCTATCATAAGAATAATAACACAAATCTGTCTCTCTCTCAAAACAATAGCTATCTTTTATGTTTTATAATTTATCAAGCCTGGTAACATTCATAATTCATTTACTCTTCACAACAACTTTATAGGGTAAATACGGAAGACATTTAAGTTTTTATCTTAATAAGCTATAAATTAAATAAGAAAACAGGGGTTCTGAGGCTTAGAGGTTTAAGAAAGTTATTCAAGATC
Source organism: Aplodontia rufa (assembly GCA_004027875.1). NCBI lineage: Eukaryota > Metazoa > Chordata > Mammalia > Rodentia > Aplodontiidae > Aplodontia > Aplodontia rufa. The sequence goes on along the minus strand of PVKS010001600.1, from coordinate 75,845 downwards.
ACATAGAGAGTAAAGGCAGAGCTAGGGCTCAAGTATGATTTTTATGATTGTAAATCCCAATATTCCCCTTTACACTACGTCCTTATTCTGAGAAGCAAACAAAACAATAAAAAGAAAAGAGAAAAAAGAGCAGATACCTATGAGTGTACTTTGAAAAATTACAGAATTATATACAAATGTGAAGTATCACAGATCCTTTTAAAAAATAGCTCTAAGTAACAAATGGGTTTTCAATGGCTCACTGCATAGGTTATATCAGTGTTTGTTGCACTCCACTGAACCTTTCTCTGTGCTTTGGTGTCAACATCCATCTTCCAAATTCAGGTTATCTAGAATAGTGCCACAAATTACCATTTTAAACATGCGATGTCCTTCAGTTTACATTTGCAGATTTCGGTGAAATAGCATCTTCCAATGAAGTCCACTGCACTGGGGAATGAAAAAGTTTATAATCAAATATGCTTTTAAAAAACACTGTGGCAAAAAAAATAACAAAATTGACCATCTGAATTTTCAAGTGTATAGTTAAGAAGTGTTAAAGTCACATTGTTGTGCAGAGTCTCCAGACCTTTTTTATCTTGCAACGCTGAAAATTTACACTTATTATATAATAGCTCCTCATTTTCCTTCCCATCATCTTCTGGCCACCACCATTCTATTTTCTGTTTCTATGAATCTGACTACTTTAGATACTTCTTATAAATGTATTTATCTTTTTGTGATTGGTTTACTTCACTTAGCATAATGTCCTCAAAGTTCATCCACTTTGTGACAGGATTTCCTTCCTTTTAAGGCTGAATAATATGCTATTGTAAGTATGTGTGTGTGTAATTTTGTTTATCCCTTCATTGGTTGAGTCAATGGATATTTGGATTGTTACTAAAGTGAATAACGCTGCTATGAACATGAGTGTGCAAATATCTCTTGAAGATTCTGCTTTGAATTCTTTTAGATATTCAGAAGTATAACTATTGGATCATATGTTAATTCTGTTTAATTTTTTAAGGAGGCACCATGCTGTTTTCCATATCAGCTGTATAATTTTACATTCCCACAGCATGCAAGTATTCTAATTTCTCTATATTCTAATATCAAATGTATTTTTAATTCTGATTTAGCACAACTTTTGTAAAACCAAAGAGCTGAGACTATAAAGTAGAACTATAGTATATTTTGTAAGTTTATATTTGTGAGCTCACTATAAACATCTGGCAAACCTTCTACTTCAAAGTCTGTGTGTTCATTGATTGACATAGCTTAGCACATCAATCCATCACTATTATAACTCTTACAAAGATGAATAAACAATATAATAAGACAAATAAACAAAAAAGACCTGGTTCTATTGTAAATGTTAGTCTTATCTTTAACAATTCACCCAAATGAGTTCTCCTTGTGAATGTCTATTACTTACCATAGCTATTGTAAAGCTAAAAAGGTTAATATTTTAAATTTATGTAAGTTTTATATGCTACTAAAAGGAAAAAGCATTAGACAATAAACCATAGAACTTTTGCAACAGTAGGTTCTATGATTTATTGTCTGGTGTTTTTCCTTTTTGCAGCACACAGGGGAACACACACACAAACCCAAGATATTAATTCATTTATCTCTGAAATAAATGAGAGTCTGGCTTAGAAGTTAGGTGTGACTACACTTAAAACAATTCACAAAAGATTTCAATGAAGGAAGAGTCTGTAGTTTTATTTGGGTATATTAAAAAACTAAACGTTTTGTCATTATCATGAACTTCATTTAAAAAGAATTAGGGATATTACCCTGCTCCTTTCCAAGATTGTATCCAAAGACTTGAACAGCTATCCATTAATATTTTAGCTAATTACCTTCATTGTAATAATAAAATTTTCAATGAAGAACAAAATCTTGGAAATCATGTAGGGCACAGCTATATTGACTATTGAAAGAAAAAGTATCTTTTAGAGCTAGATAAAGATATATTTGAGTCAAATAAGTGGTTATTTTACCAAATAGGAAGGAAAATTTAAGGACTTTCAAAAGTGGGAAGTGGCTGACATCGTATTTCAAATGGGTTCAATTATGCAAACTATTATATAATATCCCAAACTACTATAATAGTAAAACTACTATATAACATTCAAAATAGGTTTTATGGGGAATAAAGATAATTTTAAGACTTCGTCTCCACTGTTTATCCTATGAAAATCTATTTTAATCTCTCCTTAGAGGGAGGGGAGAGAGATTTGAGAAAAGAATATCAGGCAGGGGCGATGGACAATGAAGCTGATTCAATATATGAATTGCAAATAATGGTGGAAACTTTGGAAAAATACGAAAACCCATGTGACTTATTTTCTCCAACAGTGCTGAAAATCTTGTCTGAATTTACTTCGATTCTAAGTCACCAAATGAACACAGTGAGATGGGATGGTTGCGCAGGGCATTGCTCCAGGGATGCAACCTAAGGGGTGCGTGGTCACGTGACTGCAATTGAACTGGAAACATTAAAGCAAGACTGACCACTTCGGCTAAGCCACAGACTTTGTCCAGACAGTTTGCCCACTTAAGATACATTCCAAGGGGATCATCAGACGTTTGGGAGTGGCTGGAACATCAAATGATAACCTCTTAGGTGACTCCCAGAGATCCAAGCCCATACACTTTCCCCATTTAGTTAAAGGCTACCTTTGCCCACCACTAGCTTGACTTACTTGGTAGGAGGGATGTCTGTAGAGAAAAGGTCTATGTCAGTATCAGCCAGCAAAACAGCCTTCATTCCCCTAGAGCTGAGCACTTGTTTACAGAATTTACAACACAGGATGGACACGCATCGGTCCTTGAAACTACAGCTGCTCGTAGACATAGCGTCCCACGAAGGATGGGGTGGAGGGTTTTGAAAAAGAAAACAGGGGCAATACTCTTTCTATTTGGAATCCCTTCGGTTAAAAACAAAATCAGGAGGCCTTGAGTTCTTTAAAGCCCTAAAATTGGGAAGGAAGAGAGTCCTTTCCTGTTTTCCCGGTGGAAGGGTAAAAGTAATATTTATTGAGTGGGAACGGTGGACGAGGTAGCAACAAATTTGGCTCCCCCTTAACTTTCGGAGAAGGGAGTGTCGCTTGAGGTGGGGACGAGGCGAGTGCAGTTAGCGGGGGAGCTTGCCCGCTTTCCCCTGCAGCCGTCCGGGAGGATCCGGTCCTGTGCAGCCCCCGCCCCTTCAGCAATTCCTGCAGTCTTTTATTTAAAGCTGCCCTCTCCCAGCCTAAGCTCCTCCCGCGAGGCTCTCCAGTGCCTTCCTCGATCCCCACGCCTCCTCTTCCCAGAATTCAGAACTCTTCAGCTTTTTCCACCGGGATGATCCCTGGTTCGCCTTAATCCCCCGCTCTCCCGGGACCCTCTCAGCTCTCCTCGGTCCCGAGCCCCGCTCCCAGCACACCCTCGACCCTCAGCGTGCTCGCGCTCGCGCCGTTTCTCTCGGGTTCTCCCTCCCTCGGCTCTCCCTCGCGCCGCCCGCGGTCCCCTCTGGTCTCTCGCACAGCGGCTGCTCCTGAGCGAGCGATGGTTGTGGTGGAGTGGGGAAGAAGTCGCTTTTTAGGCTCTGTGGGCGCTGGAGTCTATCACCGAACACGTCGTTTTTTGCTGCTTCTTCCGCTTTCTCTGCCTTTCCAACCGGCTGTCAGTTTGAATTGCCAGCGCCGCGCACCGATTGGAAGAACTAGAGTTCGCCGGTGCAGCGCATTGGCAGCTCTTGAGCCTTCCTCTGACTAAGCTCAGTGGCGTGGAGACCTTATGCTCCGCCCCAGTAACGGTGCCGAGATCAGATCAGTTTTCTGGTTGGCCGAGCTTGGCTCCGCCTCCTACCTCATTGGCCGGCTTCGGGAGGTACGGACAAACCCTCCTCCCGGGGGGGGGGGAAGAGGCAAGGCACGTCCCTCGAGTTTTTTATTGGAAGATGTTCTATAGTACCCTCCCACTTCTGCTCTCTATTGGCTAAAATTCTCCGCAACGCCCCTCCTCTCTACCCCTGTCCAATTGGTCGTGCCTTTTCTTAGGAGTTTGTGTTTGGTTGTTGGTTCCATCTTAATCCCACCCATCAGTTCTACTATGGGGCTCGACAGCCCCGGGAGGAGCTTACTCTGGAACCACGCCTCATCAGAGCGTGTTAGTCACACCTCCAAGTTTCGTAGGCTCCTCCCCTTGTTCCTGGACTCTTGGGATCAGCTATTCCTATTGGCTGGAGGCCCCATCGGTCGATAGAAAACAGGCGGTGATTGGTGAGGGGGTGGGTTCTGCTTCCCGGCGGGGTCCTGCGGAGTTGGCGGAGGCTCCTCGGGGGACCGGGGGCAGATCAGCGTAGAAGCGAGTGGTGGGGAAGCAGGGAGGAGAGCTCCGGGTGGGAAGTGGAGCCGGGGTCCTGAGACCCGTCGCGTCAAAGCCAGGTAAAGGCTCCTTCCCTCTCCTTTTCCTTCCCGACCTCCAGGCTTGAGCACTGGCCGAACAAACCCGGGCTGGGGCGGGAAGGAGAGGGCGCGGATGCTGCTCGCGGCATTGCCTTAGGAGTGCCGCGCGCTTGGAATCCCTCAGCCCGCCCCTTTCCCTAGCCCCCGACCATCTCCAAATCTCCCAGTACAGCCCATAATACTTTTCAGGACTGCGTGTCTCTCTGCCTATTACTGCACTGCCTGGGACTCTGTCCTGGCTAACTTATCTTAACGCAGCCTGTATCCAGCCCCCTCCCCAGTTTCTCAGCACACTGGCAGCCTGGGTCCACCTTGGGGCAGCCGTCCTTTGCGTAACCGGTATCCATGGGCTGGGCTCTTCCCCGTCTCCAGCTCTGGCAGATAGCCCAGGTCACAGCCCAGGACCCAGAAGGATGGCTGTTTCGCACAGCTTCCGGGGCTCTTTCCTTGTCCAACCCTCCTAACCCGCCCTGAAGGGCTTCTCTTCACTCACTCCGGTTCCCAGACCCGCTTCTCGGTGCCAAAGTTGCTAACAGCCTTGCACTTCACGTAACATCGTAGTCCACCAAAGTTTCCTAACTGCCCCTCACTCCCAAGGCCATCCTCCTCTAGCTGTCTCCCGGCTTTCCAAGTTTTTGCAGCTCTAGTTGTCTCCGGGCTCCCATTCAGCCTTAGGACCCCACCTCACGCACCCGCCGCCCCGCTTCCTGCCAGCAGAACCACGCCGCCTCTGCTCCCTCTTGCAGCCTTCCTCCGTGAGGCTCTTCCTCCGGCTCCGGGAAGTGGAAGAGATTCGCAGATCTTCCTCCTCCCGGCGCCCAGAGGGAAAGGGTCGGCCAAGGAGGGAGGGTCCCTGCTGCGGCGCTCTGGGGAGCCAGACGCCTGGCTCTGCGCTCCCGCTTGTTTCCCTCCGGCCTCCCGGGCTCTAGCGGAGGAGGTATCTTCTCCGACGCCTCCCCACCCCCCAGACTGGGATTGGGTGCGGTATCTGGGATTCCTGGGCTAGAGTGACAAAAAATATTGGGGGTAGCATTGAAGTCACTCTCATCTCTGGTTTGGGGGAGGCAACGGCTGCTTTCTGTCCCCCAACCCCCGGTTTTCCCGGTTCTGACCCTCTTCTCTAACCCGTTTCCTGCTTCTGCCGACCACATTGTTTTCCTGGATATGTCCCGTGCGGAGCAGGCTTTTTCCTGCAGATCTCCTCCCACCCCCCCAACATTTTGCTGCCAAGAGAAGCTAGTAACCAAAAACAAAACAACTGGGAGGAGGGGCGGGAGGGGAAGAAAAGTTGTGCCCGGGTGGCTTGTCCCTCTCCGGCTTTGATCCCCTTTGATGTCTAGGGAGGTGCCCTAGCCGGGGGTCAGGGGCCGCGCCTCGGGCAGGGTCGAAGGGCCCCCTCGGGCTGGCGGCTGCCCAGCGCTGGCCGGGCTCTGGAAGCCGCCAAGGTGCCGCAGTCCCCGCCCGTAGCTCCGCGTTCCCGCCGCAGTCCCCGCCCGGAGCCCGCGCAGGCGGCTGCTCCAAAGTGTTTTCTTTCAGCCTTAAAACAAAATCCGGAGGGAGCTTCCTTCCTTCCCACCTCGTTGGGCCCGGCTTTGCCAGCCAGGCAGCGTTTGGCCGAGATGAATGGGCCCAGGCCGGGCTAGGAGCGACGTCCCCAACCCCACCCCCCTCTGCGATTAGGATCTGCTCTGGGGTTGATCGCCCCCTCCCCTTTTCCTGCATTTACAGGCAAGTGAACCGGAGCAAACGACTTCCGATCCAGTCCGCGCTGCTGCTGCTCCCGTTTGGGATTTGATTTGCAGCATCTTCGAGCCTGTACGACAAAAAAACCGCGAAGCACGCCCAGCCCTCCCCTGGCACCCCGATACAAACCCACTCCCTCCCAGAGACATAGCTGGGCGCGTCCACACCCCCGCACCCCCACACCATGTTGTGCGGAAGGACTTCCACTCCCCGCCTGTGTCGTTGATGTCAGACCCCAGGCCAGGCTGCGGACGCTGCCGTTCTCCAGGCTAATGCTGAGGCTGCGACTCCGACTCTAGCACAGGATACAGTCGCTGCCTTACTCGGCCCCAGCGCCCACCGTCTGCATGTGCCCGCCGTAGTCTCCTGCCCAGCCCGCAGCCCGCACTCCCCCCGGAGCGGAGCGCTGGAGACCACCGCGGGGGGCCCCCTTCTGCCCTTGGGAGAAACGGTCTTGGAGGCATTGATTTCAGTGGTTGGATTTTTCCGGTGGATCTATCAATTCACAATTCGAATTTGGAAGAAAGAAGGAAAACATGACGTCTCCAGCCAAATTCAAAAAGGATAAGGAGATCATAGCAGAGTATGATACTCAGGTCAAAGGTAAGGGCTTTGAAAAATGGCATAATGCTTATGCTCTGTGAACTGGTGAGGCATGCATTTCCACCCTGATTTGCAGGCTGTTCATTTCTTTGGGTGGAGCAGCTGGGGGCAGGCTGACCCCAGAGGTGGTTTCATAGGTGGGTCCGAGCCTCCTAAGGATGGGCAGTGCTAGGGACCACTGGCACTGGAAAGAAACTGGAGTGGGTTTTAGGAGTGTCTTTGTGGGGCTGGCCATTATTTTGGCAGCTCTTTCCCCCAGGCTGGACAGGGTGGGGGAGGGGCAGGAGGTTCTTGGAGAGAGAAAGGCGGTAATTCACCTTACCCTGTCTGAGTCGGGTTTCTTTGAAGGGCAACTGAAATCTGACAGGTGTTTGGACATTTATTTCAGAGGTTGAAGAGGAATCCTGATAGAAAGGCAACCTTGAGAAGGTGTACCATTTGGAGAGCCCAGAGAGAGGCGGGGCTTTTTTTCTGATGCACTATGTGAAAGCTTGAGATTTGCTATGGCACTGGACACAGAAAGTCTCTAGCCATTTTGGGGGCACCTTGTACCTGCCTGGTCCCTGGTCACCCTGTGTACAATCAGAAATCAGAAAGAATAAGGCCACCCACACCCGGCCTCCACCCTCACCTAAACCTAAATAGAGTTAGGATGTTAGGGTTTGAGGGTGGTGCTGATTCTGGAAAATAGGAAGACATAATTGTTTAGCCCTTCTGTGTTGTCGACCTGTGCTCCAGAATAAAAGCTTTTAAAGCCCCATTTCCCTCTCTGCAAAAATGTGAAGGGTAAAGCGAAATATGGACTTAGAGGAACCAAGTGTCCTGCCTCTTCTTCTAGTCCACTGCCTGACTTGACTAGTCAGTCAGAGAGAGCCTCAATAGCCTTTTTTAAACCAGCATTTCCCTTAGGAAGTGTTCTTGCCTGTGAAAGAGACCTAACATGTGTTTGTGCAAGGCACAAGGCAATGGATCTTCCTGACCAGTCCCTAGAAAGAGCCTTGCTGCTCTATCCCATTGAGACCCTAGCCGGGGAGTGGGAGAAGTGGGTGGCCTTGAATGTTTTACACCACATGGTTGGAGCTCTGGGTTTTCCTTTGTTTCAGAGTACAGAGGGAGGGGCCCCTCCTTCTTTCCCTGCACCAATGCAAGGAGACCTTTTCTTATCATAGAGGACTTGGGAAGAGCCATGTCTCCCCTCTAATGATTGTCTGGGGTGGGGATAGAGGTAGAGTGTGTAATGGGCAGCTGCCTGATCTCTTAGAAGGTTGGAAGGTAGTTTGAAGTACCCATTGTGTCTGTAGGATCTTTTGTATATCATCAGTTTGGTCAATGGTGGAGGTGCTCTAAGGGACCTTCTATCTGCTTGGCTTCAAATATTGGTAGGTTTATTACAAGGGATGGGGGAGTTGACTGATGGATAGCTTCAGTTGGGCTGAAATTGAGAGAGGTGTGGTTGTAAGTTGTAATTGAGGTCTTGGCCTCTTGTCACTGTTCATAATCTGGGCCTGTTTTTGTAAACAATAGGCCATTGGCCTCTGTGTCCTGTCCAGATGCACTGCATTCTGATCTTGGAATCCCTCCTACAGTTTTAACCAGATATGTCATTCTTTCTTTTTTCTTTTAATGCATCCTATTCTTAACTGTTGCCATAGGAAGTGTTAATAACTTTGACTTTCCCAGATCTCTTTTCAGAAGCACACCATTTGACTAAGTGCAAAGTGATTTTACTGCTTATTTTTTGGATGGTTCAAGACTGATAGGTGTTAACAGAATCTGCCAATTTCTTACTGGTAAAGGATTTCTCACGAGTGTCTCAAAATTAAACGCTTGGTATATTTACAAACATTGCTTATTGAGATGATGTAATGCAGTCAGCTGTTTGGGGTTTCTCCTCAAGCAGGAGACTGTTTTGCTTTGCTCTGATATTTTTCCATTGACACTATTCAGGATCACAGGTGGCTGAGCATGATGTCTTCCTCAGATAAGATGCCCAATAATGCTTATGGAACTAATTTGAATGGTTTGATCCCTTATTTTACAGCTGAGGAGAGTACAGAGAACTGAAGAGGCTGTCCAAGGTCACCTAGCAAGGTGGTAGCCAATCTTAAGCTAGAAGCAGGTTCCTGACTCCCAGTTCCCTTTCTGTATCTTTACTATGAAACATCATCTAATCAGGATGGGAAGAAAAATAATAGGAGTAATAATGATAATACTTTATAGTTCAGGTGCTCATTATGTTCCATCCTGTCTCAAGTACTTTACATGAATGGTCTGGTTTAATCCTTACATCAGTCTGGGAAGTGGGTATTATATGTCATCTTCCATTCAGGAAACCAAGGCTCAAAGAGGATAACAAGCCCTTCCAAGGTCACACAGCTGTTCTGATGTTTTAATCATGGACTATTAAGTGCCTGTTATGTGTTCTGGGGACAGCCTATATAAGGAGTGAATAAGGCGGAATTGGAACCCTCATGGAGCTTACGTTCTAGAACCTGCACTGTGGAGCCTGCACTGTGGAAGAGCAAAGAATTTTGAGACAAAGGACCTGGGTTCAGAGTTGGCTCTGCCCCTTCCTATCTGGAAGCTTTCCATCAGAATTATGAGTTTCAGCTTTTTATGCATTCTATGGGACTCACGTGCTGCCAGCCTTACTTCTCTTACAGATGCCAAGATAAAAATTAAATTTGCTACACAAAGCAGTTTAGATTGGTGTTTAAGAGCACAGGTTTTAGAGTCAGCGTGGTCAGGGTTTCAATCTCTATTCTGTCACTCGTTATATGATTTGACTGAGCTTCAGTTTCTGAATTCGTAAAGTAGGCAAAATGATATGCATTTCCTAAGATGGTTGTGGAGAGCCGATGAGATAGTATATATCGATCGCTTAGCACAGTATCTGGCACATGTTAGTGTTTAAGGGTGGTGGAGCTACCAGCCTTCTTTCTTGGTGATAGGGTGACTAGCAAGCCTGCATGTTTTATTCACTCCCAAAGCATCAGTTGTTAAATGATAGGAAATGAATCTCAGAATGAAACTTGAATTCTAAGTTCATCTAGTAGTAATGATAGGTATTTTGTGCCTGTCATCTCAGCCCTTTGGACATCCTTTTCTGTAAAATGAACAGATAAACTTAAGTGTGGGCTACTGTTGTTCTGTATGTCTCTGCCTAGAGTCCTGGGTCTGCTGTTCAGTTAGGATGGTTTGACTAAGTTTATCTCTAAATGGACTTTGTGGGACTCTCTCTATCTTGTGGTTTTCGCCTTTCCTGAAAGCACCTGCTTTCATGTGCCCTGAAAAACTTCTGAGGCTGTAGCGCCAATGTTACCCCAGTGTGGTTTTATAAGGGGCACGCACATCCTTGGATAGCCTACCATGTAGCTGCCTTCTTAAAAACCATCATTGTTTCTGGTTCGTGGGTGTTTAGATTCCTTTGAAAGTTCATGCTGCTCAATGTCAGACTGGAAAGCACTAATATTCTTAGTCTTTTCAAGTTTGCAAAGCAGTTTCATTTACATTAATCTCTGAAAATTCTTGACAGTGTGGTCAGAGTCATGGTCATAACCTGGTGCCTTTGGCCTCTATTCTGTTAGCTTCTTTGTGGGCACTTATCAGCGAAACGCGATGAGGTGTAGGGCGTGGAACCAGAGATGCTAGGCTGGGTGGTATTTGACTGAATTCACATCGCTGCCTACAATCCCAGGTTTTGTCCTTCCTCATTCAAGCCCCGTTTGCTTTATCCACTCCACACCTTGAGTTTTTACAGTCTCCTAGAAAGCTTGAGATTGACAGCTAATGCAGAGATTCTAGGAGAAATAGTCTCTGTGCACTGTGGACTAAGCAGTTAACTTCTCTTTTCCTGAGAACATTAGAGGACCCCTCCCCCCTCTCTTTCTCTCTCTTAATGTCTTAGAACAGTGTGTGTGCACCACAGAGCTGAGAAGTGAGTTTTTTTGTGATTTCCATCTGGACCATTTTGATAGAAAAAGTGCAGGCCTTTGCCTGAAACAGTTTAACCCTTTCAGGACCCTTTGGGAGGTGGAGATGAAATTTCAAACTTTATTCGTGTTGTGCTTGGGAGAGCTGATTGCTGGCATTTAACAAGCTTGTTCCCCAGGGAGGTCTGAGTAGTTCCTCACTCCTGCCAGCAAAGGTCTTCTCCCGAGAAACTTCTTTCCTCCCAGCCCCTGCCTTCCAATCCCCACGGGAGCTTTAAATATAATCAGTTTGTGAAAAGCTGCAGTAAAACATCTCAACATCTCGGAATCTCTAAGCAGTTGCTATCACCTTCCTTTGGGATGACAGAGGGCTCTTCTTCCTTTGTGCAGGGAACATAGATACTCTGTAGTAAGGTGAGCTGAAAGAAAATGAAGCTCTTGGAAAAATACAAGCATTGCATCTCAGAGTTGCAAGACCCCAGAGAAAATGGTAGGCCAGAAGCAAAGGAATACTGTGGGCTGTGCAAAGTAGCAGTGGCTGGAAACAGTGTTCATGGTTAGTCCGTCGCTTTGCCAATGTGCGCTGTTCTTGGGGAAATGGGAGCAGAAATTTCCTTTGGAGAAGCCCATCATCAGGTAGTTATGGCCTCATCTGTCTTGTGCCATACAGGTGGAAAACTTAGACAAGCTCTGATCATTTCTCTGCTATCAAGTTCATAGAGTGTGACCTGGCCCTGATGTACAGTTAGGTCCATCCCCTTTTGACATAGACTGGGACTCACACCCTGACTCTTAAATTCCTGCTGTTTGTCTACTCCAGATAAACTGAGCTTCCCAGTGGACCCTGTAGAGTTCTTCTTCCAGAAGAAGGGTTTTCTTCAGGGGCATCATGTTTCCTTCACATACTCTAGGTCTTTGAGGACTGCATTAGGAAAATGCTATCAGATTTGGGGAACCCATATAAATAGACTCATGTAGTATTTTTCTTTTAGTGACTGGGTTATTTTGTTTAGTAGGATGTCCTCAAGGTTTATTCATGTTGTATCAGATTTTTTTTTTCCTTTTCCAGGCTGAATAATGTTCTGTTGTATGTATATATCACATTTTGTATGTATATGTCAGATCTTTTGTTGATAGACAGTTGAGTTGTTTCGACTACCTGTTCATACTGTTGCTATGAATATAGTTATATTCCTATTTTTCAAAAATGTGTTCTATACTAACATTTTATGAGCCAGTATATACATTTCTATATAATCTCTTGTCCTGAAAAATACCTTAGAGTTATGGTTTTAATATATGCATTCATATTTTCATATTAATAATCTGTATTTATGTTCATAATATGGAGCATTGAATATTATTAACAATAAAGTCATGCTTTTTAACAAATACATGAGTTACTAAATTTGTGCTACAATTTTAGTATCTTTATTGAAGCTTAATTGACATTTAATAAACTACATGTTTAAGGGTACAATTTGATAATCTTTGACATATGGTATACACCTAGGAAACGATCATATCAAGATAGTGAACAGAATCATTACTCCTAAATGTTTCTTCATTATAATGTTGTGCTAATAAATGAGTAGTACAGTAACCATGTTATGGAAAAGACATTAGCTTAATGGTAAAGAAGTTAAAGGCAGGTATTACTAAGTTTAACAAAGTAATAAATAAATAATGATCCAAGCTGCCCTGATTGGTTCCTGGAAAATTAGTTTAACCTTCATGAAAAAAGCAAGCCTCTCAAGGAAGTCAGGTTAATATTTGTGTCTCAGTCACTGCTCTGTTTTTAGGAGAGAGGGCGCAGAATAAAAGAGCAAGGAAGGAGCTGATACCTGACAGTATCTGTTTCCATAGACCTTGCTTGACCCAGTCCCCAGGCATCACACCTCTTTAGAAGAGGTCACCAGTGAGCCAGGTGCTAAGGGGAGGGGCTGGGCTCCATGGGAGATCTGCCCAGAATGTTATGAATATGGCTTCTTTCCTCTAATCATTGATTCCGTATTGCTTGCTGAATAGAGACCAACTTTGTCAGGTGGACATGAACGCCATCCTCAGTGTGTTGGCAAACTAACATTTCAACCATTTTTCTTATTTTGGTTTAAGAGAACTGGAGGGCTGTCTGACTATTTGCTATTCTTTCAACACATCCACTATTAGCTAGCATTTTGTTGTTTGGGGCTTACCATGTACAAGGCATAATCATAAGTACTTTATAAAGATTATTTTATAATCCTTACAGGGGAAATACAGTGCCACTATGGCACTTTGCTGATGAAGAAAGTGAGGTGTAGGACATTCAGCAACTTGCTTGGGGTATGGCCCTGGTAGGTTAGAACAGGAATTAGAACCTGGACTGGCACTAGAGTCTGAGTTCTGAGGGAGGCTCACAGAATGCCCCTTCCTTCCCTGCCCAGCCCCACGTCTTCCCTGCCCAAATCCCAGCTATCCAGGGATTCCTTCCTTGATCACTGTGACCAGAAATGACTCTTCTGTATTTCACCCACACTGCGTTTCTCTTAACTAATCTCTCGTGGCATTGGTCTTGTGCAGCCTGCCGTTGGGAACATTTGTATTTCAACCTTCTCTGATGCTTCTGGTGGGAAGGTTTTGAGGTGTAGCATGGTGCAAAGAACACAGATGGTAGAACCAGCCCTGACTTGGAGTCTTGTCAGTATCATCTCCTCGCTCTTTGACCTTGCTCAAGTCATAAAATTTCTCCTCCAAGCATCCTCTTCTGTGACATGAAGATAACAAGACCTATCTTGCTGTTTATTGCAAATGTATCTAAAGTATTAGGTCCGCATATGACAAATATTAAATGCTAAATAAAAAGCTTGTATTATGAGGTCCCTTAACATAGGAAACAGATCCAGAATATTATTATAGCTCAAATGGTGACTCTCAGTAAATATTTATTGACTATAATAATGAATGAATAAATGGATGACCTAGAAAACACTATTTTAGTTTCTTAATTTGATCTTGACAGTATATCTTTGTACAGTATCAGCAAGTGATTAAAAAACAAACACCTGTTATTCTGATCAAGTTATGCCATAAAAGACTATTTACTCCCATTATTTCCCACATACCCTGCTCATATTTTTTTATACTACCACAGAGCCAGAGTGCCTCTAGTTTCCTTGCTGTATTGTGTTATGCCATGCGTCATGCTTTATTTATTCTGTGTCCTCCCTTAGGAATGGGTCCTCTTCCTTGAACCTGGAAAATTTATTCATCCGCTAAAGCCCAACTCAGATGCTGTCACCACTTGGAAGCCTTCCTGGCTTCAGTGCGTCTCCTGGCTCTCAGCACAGTGACCCTGTGCAGGATACCCCAGCATCTCCCCCTTGCTTTCTGCACAGGGCAGTCAATGCACCCATAGCATCTCTTCTGCAGTGTCCTCGTGCACACTTTGTATTATTGTAGTCATCATATTACATTGTAATTACTTTGTTTACATCTCTGTGTACAATTCACTGAGCACCTTTGGGATAGAACTGTCTTTTATTCATTTCTATGTGTGCAGCTTCTAGCACATAGTAAGCACTAAAATGTTTGTAAACATTCAAAGGAACTGTTTTTTGAGTTCAGGGTAGATGCGACAGTGCCATGCTGCCACACTTCTATAATTCTTCTACTTTAAAAAAGCTGCTCCTTTGTTAATGTTACTTGAAATTCAAACTAGATCAAACATTGTGAATGTTGTCATTATTCAACGGCAAGTACAAGCTCGGTAGCACCATCCAGCCCCACTACAAATGGGGCATGTTTCTTGTTATTTATTACCTCTCTCCATCCTCTTTAGAATCACTGCCCTAGAGCTATACTTGAGTTGATCAAATTTCTTCAATCACATCTCTTACCTTGGAAACCAAGAAAAATATTAACTCTGAAATTCCCAGGAGAAGGAAAGCTTTCTATAATTGAAGTAAAACATATTCTACACTTAGCCAGGAGTTATTCCCCATTTTTAACAGATATTCGAAATCTAAATTTTAGAAAGTTTAGATCTGTCTTGACCAGGAGTTAAAACAGTATTGATTTGAACAGGGAGCTGGAGGGATGAGTTTGGTGAGAACGGTTACTGGCCAGAAGCAGCTGCATAATCTACATTGCACGGGGAGGAAAGGTCCAAGGTGAGAAACAGGAAACTCTGCCCTCTGGTTTTTCAGGTTATTTGGTATTCAGTAGCCTTGACCTCATTTATGATGGTGAATGGATGGTTCTGAAATTGAAGTACACATTCCCAGGGAGGAGAAAAGCTGGGGATTGTGTCTTTTTTCTTTATTTATTTTTTGGGTTGTTTAGGATACAGTCAGTTAGCAAAGGTAAGAAGGCAGTCTTTTTTTTTTTTTAAACATTTTTTTTTTTTTTAACATTACTAACAGTGGGCAGGTGACCTAAAAGTCACTGTGAAAGTTGAGACCTTGTCTTTGCTGTTTGAGTCTAGATCCTGTGTTTAGAATTGTAGCAGGGCCTGTATGCTCCTCCAGGAGATGACAACCTCACCACCAGCTGTGGGTGACTGGGTGGCTAGGCTCCACAGGAAGACAAAGCACAGAAAACAAAGGGACCCAAGAGCATGAGCTGGCCAAGACACGACATGCCATGAGCTTTAAAAAACACATCCTGTTTCTGAAGAGATGGGCAACAATTTCTCCAAACACTGAAATCCTTTAGAGATCTGTTCCCCTTTGCCAGTGTGTGTGTGCACGCGTGTGCATGTGTGTGTGTGTGTGTGTGTGTGTGTGTGTGTAGGGCATACTGGGCCAGATCTTGGCAGACGAGGAAACTGCTCTTGTCTGTGGTGTTATTCTGGAGCAATATTTCTTGTGGACCAATAGGGTATTTCATAACAAATTGAACTATAGGATTCTATTCTATACAGGTAGAATGGTTCTAAGCAACAATGCTGGATTGGGAGGCAGAAAGTTTGGGTTCTAGTTTGGCTTTGATTATGATCTAGGGAATAACTGAACTAAGGTCTCAAAATCCCTAATTTCCTCATCTATAAAATGAGGACAGTTCTTGATTCTTGCTGATGATGATGATGGCGGCCAATGTTTATTGAGGGCTTCAGAGGTGTAAGTTCTCTTTTAAGTGCTTTACATATATTAGCTTGTGAATTTTCTGACAGCTCTATGAGGTAGCTACTATTATTATACCCATTTTACAGATGAAGCAAAATGAGGTTACATAACTTGCTCCAGAGCACCCAGCTAGTGATTCTTTTATCCAGGTTGATTTAACACGTGTGTGTGTGTGTGTGTGTGTGTGTGTGTGTGTTACTGTGGATTGCACCCAGGGGTGCTTTACCATTGAGCTATATCCCTAGTTCCCCAGTCCTTTATTTTGTTTTTTTGTTTTGAGACAGGGTCTTGCTAAATTGCCAAGACTGTCCTCAAATTTGCCATCCTCCTGCTTCAGCCTCCTGAGTTGCTGGGATTACAGGCATTTGCTACCGTGCCTGGCTTTAATACTGTTGTGAGGCATGAATGAAAGAATTTATTTTAAAGCCTTTTGAAACTATGAGATGCTGTATGTATTTGAATGATGTCATTTCCTTGTACTTAATACAAAAAAGAGTTAGTACAATCTTCTAAATGTCTTCTTAGTAATACCTACTTGACCTACCCAGGCCTTGGTTTTTTTCATCTAGGCAATTAAGGGTTAAATTAGAAAATATCTAAGATCCTCTCAGCTTTCCTGGTTCATGATTCTTGCTTGTTTAAGATATTGAAGAGAATAATGTTGTCCCTTGTAGGGCACACTTGTTGGTACAAAAGCTGTTATATTCTCAGAATGATACTCTGTACTGCTGCTGCTCACACGGAGAGAGTGGACCCCAGGTGGTGGCAGAGTGGTGCTGGGCTGGAGAGCAGTTGAAGTGGTATTTGGTTAGGTGTCATGATCAGATAGAAAAATGTGCATCACACAGAAATTGAGGGAGGAATGGTTACTTGATGGGCTTGGAGGAGGACTTGAGACTTGATCACTAGGACAGTGAAGGCTTTAATTGGGATGAATACATTAAGCCTTGGATTTCCAGTAAGCTCACTGACTCAAGTGAAAAAAATTCCCCATGTCACTGGTTTGTGTGGTTTTCCTCACCCAAGTTGGTGAAAACAGAATTTGTGTAATTCTTGGTATTAGAGACATTTTTGTTGTGTGAAGAATTTGAATTTAAAAGGAGATTGAATGATTGTCTTAAATGAAAATTAAATAAGGAAGTGGGAGGCAGGCTTTTAATTCCTGACATCTGGGCTGGGACAAGCTTGGGGGAGCTGGTGTGGATGTGGAACCTGCGTAGAGTTGACCTAGACATCTGGTTTGTAGGGGAAGTGACTTCAGGCCCTCCTAAGACTAAGGATGGCCTCTTGCCTCTTACATGCCCCTTCGTATGTTAGGACCTTTGTCAGCTGAGGAATTTCTTTGAGAATTGTGATGAAGTATGCTGTAATATGGAGTTGAAATGTTTTCATGTTTATGTTTGGTTTTTGTTTTCAGCTAATGAATAGGCTAAGTAACAGTCTGTTGTTTTAAAATGAGCACTATTAATAATAATGACAGCTCATATTTTTATCATTACAGCATTTGAAAAATATCATTCGCAGGGAGGGAGGTTTGTGGGGTAATGGAGGACTAGCTGCCTAATCTTGGACAAGCCATTTCGCCTTTGGGATTCTCAGCTTCTCAGCTGAAAAGGGGAAAGATGGATTGCTAGTTTCTCGCTTCATCATTTTTAGGACATACAAACAAAAAATGGTAGCATATGTGAGTTGCCACATAGAGTCTAGATACTGATTGTTGTCCTGGGGGAAGGAAGGATAGAAACCAGAGAAAAGATATTATAGGTTTTTTTTTTTTTTTTTTTTTTAATGCATTGCTCCTACTCCTGGTTTAAGGTTTCGGCTTTAAGTGACATTAATAAGCTTTGTGTTTTAGGCATCCTGGAAGCCAATTGTGCTGTATCGCTTGATCTCTCTTATTTATTCAGTGATTTGTGGTGATGTAAGTTATCTCAGCTTTTTGCTCTCAGCAATTTTAAGCCGAACATTGGAGCATTTTGGGTAGATGACATCTGTTACTTTGATTAATGAGGTTCTTGATGTGGATATGTTATAGGACAGTAACAACATAATTTAAAAACACCTAGTTCTGCTCCAGACTACAGTAGCACTCTCGCTGCCAGAACCTGGGTCTGATGTGCCAGTTCTTTCTTTCTAAAGTGAGTAAGTGTGTGTGTGTGTGTGTGGGTGTGCGTGTGGTGGGGGAGATTGGGGCAAGGGGGGCGGTTGGAGAGCACACTAGCTTTCTTCTGTTCTTTTGGCCAGGGAGCAGGATTGCCAGTCCAGAAATGCCAGCTTTTCTGGATTCAGTAGCAAAAGAGTTAATCATTATCTAGGCAGAAACAGAAACCTCTCAAGTTTTTAACCTTTCCTTGCCTTACATCTCCTCTGTAGTCTTTCTAGAAGAAAAGGTACCCATACACGCCACACACACACACACACACACACACGCACACACGCACATCTCAACTCTTAAAAAAGACTTAATGTAAAACGATCTCATGTTTATGAGAGTGGAAATTACTTGGGAGGGACACTTGGGTTCCACAGGCTTAGTGGGCATGATGTGAAAGTAGGGCTATTTGGCCTGTGGAGATTTCAGATAAGAGTGTGATATGTAATTGAGTAAGAATTTGAAAAATTATCCGATAACATTAGGAGCAGCAAAGCAACCGCTTGTGCTTTTTTATGCTGGAAAACTATTTGGAGTAGGAGTGAGGAGCTAGCATTGTTTTCAGGGCGTGGGAACCCCCCCTCCCCACCCCACCAGCCAAATATGTTTGCCCAGGCTGAGAGTGTAAGGTCTCTGAGGGATCTTGACAGATGGGTTAGCCATTCGTCTGCCCCTGGGCAATTCTTCAGTCTAATCTAAAGGATTAGACTTCAGTCTAAAGGATTTTAATCATTTAAAATCCTTTCCAGGAGAGTATAGCATAGCCCACCTTTCCATCTTGTTCCAGGACCCGAGCTATAAATGGGCAGTTCCCTCATCTGCAGAACTTGAACTAGGATCAAGGGGCCTGATGAGTTAACTCATGTTTTTGTGCCACCGCCACACCCTCCATGCAGGCCTTAGCTGCATGTGGCTTCTCTGGGGAAGGAGATCCTTGATGAGACTTGCAAGGCGTTGGCTCTCGGCTGCTGGCGTGTTCTTCCCAGTCCCCTCCCTTCCTCACTTCCTCCACTGTTGGGACACTTTGAATTGAACAGAAAGATCATGAGCTAACTTTAATCTGGCACCCATTTATGTAGCACCTGCTCTGTGCTTGGTATTCTGCTAGGTTGTGGGCATAGAGCGATTAAATAGCTTCTGTCTTCAAGGAGCTTCAGCCTGTTAGAGGGATGGACCGATTATAGAGATTCAGTGCTAGGACCACAGTAGGGCTGCTAAAGGCCCTGTGGACAAGGGAATAGTCTAATGGTGAGTAATGTTGATGAGGCTGGATGATGGGGGAGGACGGTGATTGCCGCCTAGTATTTATAGAGCACACAGTATTCTGTGAAATGCCTTCCTATACTTCATCTCTTTTGATCTCAGCACGGCACTACAACAGGGCAGAGTGAATTTAGGCCTTCATTTTTTTTCTTTTTTGGAAATGTTTTATTTTGAGTTAATTATACATTTACATGCAGCTGTAAGAAGTAATACAGAGATCATGCACATCCTTTAGTTTTTCCCAGTGGTTAACAGCTTGCAGGATGATAGTACGGTATCACGACCAGGACGCACCGACGTGGGTACAGTCAAATAGTGATCCCTCATGTTGTCATTTTACATTGGCCCTCCCTCCACACCCCCACCCTACCCTTCCCCCTTTGTTCTTAGTCTTCAGTCCATCTTTTAGTTATTGGCAACCACTGATCTGTTCTCCATGTCTATAATTTTGTCATTTCAAGAATATTATAAAAATGGAATCATAAATATATAGTCTTTTGCGATTGAATTTTTTTGGTGCTTGTCATAATTCTCTGGAGATTCATGCAAGTTGTGCGTATCAGTAGTACACTTCTTTTTACTGCTGAGAACTATCCTGTGTATGGCAATTTAAGCATTCACCCATTGAAGGATACTTGGCTTGTTTTCAGTTTTTGACTACTAAAATAAAGATGATAGGGAGATTAGGACATATTTCGGTATAAATAGGTATGTGGTGTTTTTTTGGGAATCAATTTTATTTATTTTTTAATCTGGTTTTTGTTTGTCTGATACTTAATCGTATGTGTGGTGCTGGGGTTCAGACCTGGGTCCTTGCTCATGCTGGGCAAGCGCTCTAACTGCCAAGCCACTGCTCCAGCCCCTAAGCAGGTGTTTTATTAAAGAAGTAGAGGTAGTTTTTTTCTTAATAGAATTACAGTTTAGAAGGAGTAAAGTCTAGGTTTTTGCTAGGTGATAAAATGGCATAATATGTGTTCTGCTTACATCCCAAAGTGTTTGCATAGATAAACTGAGATAACTGAGATAATACACAGTCATGAATGTTATGGACTGTAATAAAAGGTAAACAAATAAATGGGGCAAAATGCCACCTTACTGTGTTCTGTCCTTTAATCTCTGAGAGAGTGTGAGCTGGAGCTCTCCAGAGCAGTTTTTAAATTGTAGTCCAGGGACAGCAGTTTTATTTATTTATTTATTTATTTAAGAGAGAGAGAGGGACAGTGAGAGAGAGAGAGAATCTAATTTTATTCAGGTTTTCATGTGGACTTTGCTCCGACACTTGTTTGTGTACGTGGTGCTGGGGTTTGAACCCGCAGACTCACACATGCCAGGCAAGCGCTGTAACTGCCGAGCCACCGCTCCCACCCCAGGTATCAGCTTTTTAAGGCTTTTTCTTATTTTTGACATATTAGTGTTTCTTATATATTCTGGTTATTGATGATTATGGCTGAAATAAATACCTTACCTCAGAGCTGGCTTATCTTTTTTACTTTTTATTGAATTCTTCAATGTACTTAAAGGAACTACCATTTTAACAAATTATATTTCAAAAAGTTTTTCAGAGGCAGCAAAGGATCTCTCTGTCATCCTGGGTTGGACACAAAGGGTAGGAAGTTAGGACCTTGCAGTGAGAGGACAGTTTATTTTTCAAAGTGAAATAAATGCGTATTTTGTGATTGTCAGTAGATGCACACATAACACCTATGCCACCAATAATTGTTATGTTGTCCCCATGAGTAGTTTAGAGCTGTCTAGAGTCTAGTCCTTATCTACTGTGACTGTACAAACCAGCGAACAAAAACAGCCTACGTATATGAAAAGTAATTAAAAAAAAATTAACCCACAGCAGTGCAAGAAATGACATCAGCCTGGGGATGACTAAAAAATGAGTTCTGTTGATAAGAACTTGAGGAATTCTGAGATGGGAGAGGTGTGGGCCAGAATGAATAAGACCTTGATTTATGGAGGAAGGTTTGGCTGAGTTGAGAGTGGGAGGGGAGAACAGAGGCAGTGTGTCTTCCACTAGCGGTGTTCCCACAGCCCCCTCAGGCTCACCACTCCTGCATCACTTCCTACACCCTAATACAATGATGGTTTTATCCACACTCCCCTGGCAACCATGTCCCTCTCCCAGACACACACTCCTACCAGAAGCTTGTGAGTTCTCTGAGGGTGGCAGTGGGCAGCCTTTCATTTTAGAGTTCCCAGCATCCAGCACCGCATTTGCACGTGGTGGGGACTCAGGAAATGTGTGCTGAGTGAGTGAGTGGATTATGGCTGCAGCAGAGGAGTCATGGACAGACGAATAGGAACAGGCTGGGTATTTTCAGGTGGTCTCCAAGGTGGGTCAGTGTCTGGCTCCCTGTTGGGACATGGAGGACAATGGAGGCAGTCTGCTCTGAGTCCCTGGTTGCTCTGGGCCACTTGGATGGGAAGAAAAAGGGAGGCCTGCTCCTGCCCACCCAAGGTCCGCTGGTCTGTACTGGACCCTCCCTGGGTGCTACAAATATGTTGTTAAAGAGTGATCAATTCCTAGAGCCACCTAGGGGAGAATTATGATTCTCCATTTACGGAACAAGAAACTTGCATTCAGGCAGATGATCCGAGGTGACTGGGACTTATAATAGAGTGGGGATTGACCTCAGGTCTGGTTCCAAGGCTACTTGTTATTTTACCCTCAGTACCGTGTTTGACCGTACTATGTCAAGACACACCATTAAGATGGGAAAATGAGCTGTGGAGGTGGGGATGGGGACTAAGAGTGAGGCAAGAGTCAGTACCACCTGAGGTTTCTAGCTCGGGAGAAAGGGAGACTGAGGGTGACAATGGCAGAAATAGACACGGGGAATTCAGGAAGAGGTGCCGCATTTGATGAGAGAATGAGCATTATTTTCGACATCCTAAGTTTGAGGTGACAGTTTCATTGAAGTAGGAGTTTCATCAGACAAGTGACAGTGCCATCCTTAGCTCCTTCCCTACCGCCCCCTACTTCATTAAATCTGTCATTTTCCTTTCTTCTAAATTGGGAATGTTGCAGAGAAACTGTGAAAGAGACGACACCTCCTGTACATGTCAAATCCCTGACCTCGTTTGCAGCGTCTTTGCTTTTCGGTTTGAGAAATGTTCCCCCTTGAAGGGAACTTCACGTTTGTGTTTGGGAATAAATAACAGTTTCTCTCCCCATGCCCTACAGGGAATGAGCACAGCTAAGCAAGGAGAGGAAAAACTGGAGTTCTGAGCTGCCTTGCTCAGATAGTGGGTCCCAGGCCTCTTCTGAGGGTCAGCAGTGACTTTAAGAGAAATTAAGTTAAACCCTGCCAGCACCCTCCACCATCTGAGCTCTCATCGTTGACTGAGGAGCTGGCTAAGGGCCAGGTTATTTTAAAGGCATCCAGGGAGTGTGGGAGAGGCTGAGTTCAGCGAAATACAACTGGGTGGTACTAGTGCTGTTTCAGGGTGTGGAGGCAGGAGTGGCTAATCACCTTAATTTGAATAAATCTGGAACGGTGCGATGCTTCTTTGATAGAAGATTTGATTAGAGATTGTGATACAAGTTTTGTTGAAAGAGGGGATCAGGTTAAAGCTATTTATAGGAAAATATATTTCAGGGTATTGGCAGTTGAACTTAATGTATTTCTTCATTGCCTCCAAAGCCTTTGAAATTTCGTGTTATTTGTGTTTTGAGCAGAGTGGCCTGTGGTTACATCTCATCCAATGCATTGGACCTGGGGAGACTGTACAAATTATTATCTTCCTCTTTTCTTCTTGTTTTATTATTTATTTATTTAGTAACAGAGATCACCCTTGGTTAGTGTGGGAATTCTAAGCCACAGTTTGGTAAACAGAACAAAGCAAGACACCCAGCTGGAGGTGGGAAGGCTGGAGTACCAGTCCCTTGCCATCAAGTGCATGGCCCTGAGCAAGTCCCTAACTGTCCTGGCCTCTGCTTCCTCAGATACAAGATGAATTATAATACTTGCAACTGGGGTTTGTTGTGTTGATGCAGAGGGAATAATGCTTATGCATCTGCTTCGTAAATTACATAGCCCGAATAAATACGAAATCAAATTTTATTTGCTGTGACAGAGGAAGGTGGACAGTCTTGGTGTGTGTTTTAATGGGGCTTGACCTATATAACACTGAGTCAAGGATGTTTGTTAAAGTGAATCACCTGTTGCATTCTGGGTCATGCTGGAAATGACATGCCATGTTATGGTGAACTCCTTTTGTACCGCCCCAAATTCAAGTTGCTCTTACACAATTTTGGTGAGATTTATGAATACACTCATTCTTCCCCCTTGAAAACAAAACAGTGACTTGGGCAGGGTAGGGTAGATATCAGGAAAGTGACTTAGCTGGTAAATATGTGATTAATATGTAGATTTGGCCTAAGTGTTGGTGTGGGCCTCGGTATATGGATGGCTAAATGATAAATAGCAAGTCTGCCAAGTTGAGCGTGTTGGGGAACCTATTGGGCTCTGTTCATGCTTGAAGTGTGATTGCCAATCCTGCACTCAGTGTTTAACTCTAAATGAGGTTGTACCAATAGCTCCATTTTGCATTTGTTTATAAATCTTTCTCAGCTGTTAAGCTCTGAGCTCCTGGAGGACAGGGACTGTTCCAGCTTATCTTTGTTTATGTAGCATCTAATGCGGAGCTTGGCCCATAGTAAATGTTTATTGGATGAATAAATGAATGAAGCTCTGTGTTTTATTTAATTAAGGTATTTTTATGTGAGCCATGGATGTGGGATTATTTGTGTGGTCACCTGGTAATTTCATAGATGCCAGCTCCATGGTAGACCCTCACTGTGGAAGAAAGATCCATGTTTATAAATAGGTAGGTTGTGGCTGTTGCCTTCTTCTTTGTCCTGAGTCAGGCTGCTCTGGCCTGATGGCACAGTGGTGAGGGCCGACTAAACATCTGTCCCCATGTCTCATTAGTAGAATAACCTCTCTGCCCCCTCCCACCTTTGCCTTTTTTCAGGACCTGCAGCTCAGTTAATTCTGCCTCAGGCATTCTTTCTGTAGACAGGGTTGTCTTTTTCATTTCATTTTTTCTCTCTTTTCCAGTGCTTATCCTTACCCCAAGGAAATCTTTTCAAACTTTCTCCAGGTGTGTTCCTGTTCATGAGTTAAAACCCAATCCAAACACCCTCCCCCATCATATCCTAATTGTGGCAGATGAACTTGAAAAGCGCTAGTGAGGGACCTGAAAGGAGAAAAGGCCTGGCCACAAGGCTGGAAGTGAAATGAAAGCAATAAAGTACCAGTGCTGTCAACCTTGAAAGCTTCTCAAAGTGCCCCTAAGCCTCCGTTTGAATTGCTTAAAGTCTCCCTTTACTGCCTCATCTTTCTCAAACGAAATTTCCTCTTTCTCAGGTACCAGTCCTTAAAAAATAAAGCAAAACAAAACACCCACACCTATTTTTTTCCTTCCATTTCACACTAGCAGAGAGAGAATGGGATTTGGAGTTGCAAGACCAAAGTTAGAATCCAGCTGCCACTTGGTAGCTATGTGACTTTGAAAAAGTTTCCAGGCTTTCTGTGCTCCTCTTTCCTGAACCATTGAAAACATTAACATGTGCTACCAAATCACCACCTATCTACAGTGTCCTGGAGAAGTTCATTTTATGAAAAAATTTTTTAAGCTAACAGAGTACCATATACATGTCAGATATTTCTCAAGTTACAGTAGTTTTCTATACTGTGTTTCATTAGCACATGATTTAATTCAGTGTATTGTGGGCTTAAGACAGTGTCCTGCCGATTTGAGAAGCGAGGCACTGTACATAGCATGCCTTTTATGGTAAAATGTGTTTGAATTTCAGACAACAAATTTACAGATAATGTCATTGTGGAGCGTATTTTATGGTAAATTAATTGAGGGCTGTCTGTAAGTTGTTAGATATGGATGACAGGAACGTTTATTTCACACTTCTTTTGTACCTGCCAGTGGTGTTTACCATAGTGTTTGGCACTTAGGTATGCTTAGGGATAGTTTGAAGAAACATCTTAGTCATGACCTAGAATCATTCTTATTTAGTAGCAATCTAAGTGTCTTGACTTAATGTCAAATTAATTTATTTTAGAGTGGAGAATGGGAAATTGGAGGTCCTTCACAGAAGTTAATTTTGGTGTTATATTATTCCTTCTTATTCCCAAGTTAGATAAATTGGCATAAATCAAATCTGCTTGCAAAAATATCCTACAAAAGAAAGGCACAGCCTGCTGGGTTTCTAGCCCGGCAATTCTTTCAGGGCCTTTTTTTTTTTTTAAGATTACATCTTTTCTTAACCTACCAAGAAAGCCATTTCCCAATCTCTTATCTTGTTGGGATTTTTAGAAAATATAGCAAGTGTGGGAACCTGTAAGCATGGAGTTTATTAGCCTGCTTAAATCAAGTTTTTTTTTACTTCAAATAGGAGATCTTTATTGTTGACCATCATACTTTTTTCTAAAAACAACTTTAGTTTAATGCTGTTCTCAGGTAAGCAGAAGAGAGGTAGGGTTGATATTAGACTGAGCCCAGTGTTTGTAGAACAATAAGATGAAATTACAGAAGAAGGCTATGGTAAACCCTGCTGGGGGAGTTTAAAGAAAAGGGTAGAAGGGGGTGCACACCTGTAATCCCAGTGACTCGGGAGGTTTTGGCAGGATGATTGCAAGTTTGAGCCCAGCCTCAGCAACTTAGCGCGGTTCTGTGTCAAAAGAGAGAGAGAGAGGGAGAAGAAAGAATGAAAGAAAAGGGTGGTTAGGAAGGATGTGGTGGTGTCTGAGTGGAGATGGAAGACTGGCCGACTGGATCTTCCAGTCCTAATTCTCTTTTGAAGCTTCCTACGTTTATGCAGAGGTGGGGTAAGATCGCATTCACGGCTGTTGAACGTATTCTGGGTTTGATTGGTTTCACTGCAAGCAGATTGCTGTGAATACTTAAATCATTAACAACTCATTAGAAGTCTCTTGGCTCTTTTCCTTTTCTACTGAGCTGCAGCCTGGGTGTGGTGGAAGCCTGCACAGGCCTGCAAGGCAGCCGCACCTGAGCAGCTCCTGCATTTTGGCTGTCAAAAGGCCACTGAATAAACAGACTGATTGAATTGGGGAACCTACACACTGAATATCCTTGAAAAGAAAGACAGGGCTGAGGATGGGAGTAGAGTCACGGATATCTCTTCAACTGGAAGGACTCTTCAGCAATTAGTACCTTGACTCTTCGTGTTTTATGCACCTGCCTTTTTCTCTGAGACTGTGCTTGTATTTTTTCTCTTCTTTCAGGATTTCTATAGCATCTTTCTTTCAGAGAGTCAAAGAGCTTCTGGTTCTGTTATTTCACTTATTCTCTGCAGAGGCAGGAATTAATTTTTTTTTTTCCTGGTGCTGGGGATTGAACCCAGGGCACAGTGCATGTGAGGCAAGCATTTTGCTCTGCACCGAGCTGCGTTCCCAGCAGGAGTTAGTCTTGATGGAGATGAAGTGGCAAATCACTTGCTGGGCTGTAGAGTCAGTGTTGCAGGGCAGTTGCAGTGGGAGATCTTCTGGTTACTTGTTATGTATGCAATACTTATTATATACACGGACACAGGTGTTGTTACCTACAGGGACATGTTCTGAAAAACTGGTCTTTGTGTGAACATCATGGAGTGTACTCACACAAACCTAGATGGTGTCCGTCACCATCTAGGTGACCTTGATTGGCCCTTGGAAGCAACCAAGAGATGTAGTAAATGGGAGATCTATGAGGTTGCCGCCAGCAATGTTTTTTTGTAAGAGAGAGGGACAGTGAAAGAGAGAGAGAGAGAGAGAATTTTTATTTAGTTTTTCATGTGGCTTTCATTGCTCCGAGACTTCGTTGTGTATGTGGTACTGGGGTTCGAATTGGTGTACTCATGCATGCTGGGTAAGTTCCTTAACCGCTGAGCCACCGCTCCAGCCCCTGGTTTTTGTTTTTCTGAAACTTAGTTGTGTATGTGTTGCTGGGGTTCAAATCTGGGTCCTTACGCATGCCAGGCAAGTGCTCTACCACTGAGCCACTGCTCCAGCCCCAGCAATATTGTTTTACAGTAAACTTTTTTTTTAAAGATAGATACCAGTGTACTCTAAAGATAAAAAGTATAGCTAGAAAACACATAAACCAGTAATGTAGCTGTTTACTGTCATTTTCAAGTATTATGTACTATGTACAACTGTTTGTGCTGTACTTTTATAGGACTAGCAGCTCAGTGGGTTTGTTTACACAGCACCACCACAAACCAGTGAGTAAAGCATTGCTTTGTGATGTTACCTGACTGTGACATCACTAGGTGAGAGGATTTGTTCAGCTCCATTTGAATCTTATGGGACTAATGTTGTATACGTGGTCTGCTGTTGACCATAAGTGGTTGTGTGTGGCATGTGACTCTATAGCTATGCATATATGTGTGTATGTATGTGTTTGTATGCATGTGGAAAGCTGTTATACATCTTATATAAATGCGATTCAGCGCTCCACATACACCCCTGCCACATACACATACATATATATATTCATACATATCCATTTGACCTATTCAGAAGAGTTGGTAACAACTTACTGTTTCTTAAAAGAGAATATCAAGTATTAATTTTTTTAAGAGAGAGGGACAGAGAGAGAGAAAGAGAGAGAGAATCAGTTTTATTTAGTTTTTCATGTGGCTTTCATTACTGTGGCACTTTGTTGTGTACGTGGTGCTGGGGTTTGAACCTGCGACCTCGTGCATGCCAGGCAAGTGCTGTAACCGCTGAGCTACTGCTCCAGCCCCAGTTTTTTGTTTTTGTTTTTAAAGAGAGAGAGAGAGAGAATCAATTTTATTTATTTTTTCATCTGGTTTTTGTTTTTGGACACTTAGTTGTATATGTGGTGCTGGGGTTTGAACTCAGGTCCTTGCACATACCAGGCAAGAGCTCTAACCACTGAGCCACTGCTCCAGCCCCAAGCATTAGTTAGTTTTATACATTTTAAATATCTTGCTTATTCCTCATGAGTAAAAAAGTTTTCTATACTCTTCACTTGAGTTGTTGAAGTATTTGTTCCTGGGTAAAGTGATCAGTTGCCACTTGTATCGAGAGAAAGACACTCAGTCAATCAACATGTTTCTGTGACATTGGCATGCTTTATAATGAAAATGACAGCCTGTTTTTGTAATTTGAAATGAGTAGGTTTCCTTCAGATCAATGCTAAAGTTGATATTAGAAGTGTATCAGCCTGTGAATGCTGATGATTAATTATGCAAATACTTGATGGAAGTTCTTGATCTCCCCCCTGCATCTCATAGATGTGTTTCCCCTTTGAAGCATATGCCAGTTTTGGCGTTTCTTGTGAGCTCAGACATGACCCAGGATATGGACTATATGATGCCTACAAGAGGACCTTACCTTATTTTTTTAAAAAGAGAGAAACAACTTTATTTAGTTTTTCACATGGCCTTAGTTGCTCCAACACTCAGTGTGTACGTGGTGCTGGGGTTTGAACCCGGGTCCTCGTACTTGTCAGGCAAGCGCCGAAACCGCTGAGCCACCGCTCCAGCCCCCACCTTACCTTATTTGTAATGATCAGTTTCGTTCTGTTAAAAACCCATTCATTTACCCAGTCACTCGGTGATTGATTCATTCGGGTCGTCAGCATAAAGTGCTGCGTCCTGTAGACACGAGCCTCTAGAGATGGGGTTATCAATGAGTCAGAGCAAGTCCCTATTTCATGGAGCTGTAATCTATTTGAGAGAAATATTTAACAAATAAATGGATAAATTAACAGGGTACTTTTAGTTACTTGAGTGTTCTGAAGGAAGTAAAAAAAAAAAAAAAAAAGGGATGGAGAGCTGGAGAATGCTTGGCAGGAAGGAGGGAGCTTTCTGAATCATGCACACACAGGGAAGGCCTCTTGGAGATGACGCCTGAGCTGACACTGTGATGATCACGAAGGAGCCAGTCAAGGGACGATCTTGGGGCAGCAGGTGCCAGGGACTGAAGTAGATGAAGCTGTGTATGTTTGAGGAACAGAGCAAAGGTCTGTGTGACCAGCGGGTAGCGAGCAAGTGGGTGCGAGGGATGTGGAGTAAGGTGGAATAGGCAGGGATGGCCAGACTACAGGCGCCTAGGGAACATAGTAGGGACTCTGCATTTGATTGCCATCATAGTGGGAAACCAAGGAAGGCAATGAGCACGGGAATGACATCTGATTTATTTATATTTTTAAGCTCACTCTGCTTGCTGGATGAAAATGGATGCTAGTGGATAAAAAGTGGGAGGAAGTGTACCATTTGCAAGATTCTTGTGGTAATTAAGTGAGAGGTGATGGTGGCTTGAGTTGGGTGAAAAATGGACAAATGTGAGGCTTCTTTTCTTTTTTTTTTTTAAAGAGAGAAGGACAGTGAGAGACACAGAGAGAGAGAGAGAGAGAGAGAGAGAGAGAGAGACAGAGAACCAATTTTTATAGAGTTTTTCACTTGGCTTTCGTTGCTCTGACACTTAGTGGTGTAGGTGGGTGCTGGGGTTTGAACCTGTGTACTTGCATAAGCTGGGCAAGCACCGTAACCTCCAAGCCAGCGCTCCAGCCCCAGAGGCTTATTTTCTCTACTAAGTGAAAACAGACTAAAAAGTGTGCTTAAAATATGGACATAGAAGGAGCATTTGCAAGGAAAGAGCAGCAGTGGCAGGGCTGTATGTGGAGCTCTGATTCCCGTTTATACAAGATGTGTAACACCTTTCCAGAGGTCACGGTTGCAGCTTACAGCACAGGCCCTGTGGTACAGTGAGGCAGGCTTGCAGATAAGACCCACAACTCTGTAGGCCACTTGAACTTCTTTGTAAGTCCTCTTGAATTTATCTGGAAGAGCTTCAAGCTTTGGAACTCTATGTGTCTAATGCTGGGTACAAAACCACTTACTGGGCTATGATTTTAGGGTAGTTATCAAGGTCTCCTGTAGGTAGATGGGCTGCAGATGTCTTTTCTACTTAGCTTTCCCTTTTTAAAATGTTCTTTTCTCAGATCTCACTCAGAAATCTAGTTGATTATTTATATTTTAGTAGGAGATTGTATTGGTTTCCTGAATGAGATTTTGATAAAGGTCTAAGACTACTAGATGCCAGTTAAGGGCACTCTTGGGGAAAGTAAGCAGGAATATTTGGTTCTGGGACCAGAAGATTGGGGCGCCTGCTTTTGGACCTACTTAACAATTTTGCTTAAGCTTGAACTCTTGTTGTCTCTGAGAATTAGATTCCTAATTTTTAAAATGAAAGAGTTGGATTAGATCATTGCAGTTCCTTTTAACAAATTTCCTAGCTGGGAAGGTTTGTGCCTAACTGCCCAGGGGAAAGTGTTTTTCTCTCTTTTGTACTTCTATAAGGAGGGCCTGTGTTTTCTTTCCTTTCCTTCTTCCAGAAAGAACTCTCTCCGACAATGTGTAAAATGCCAACTCACTAATTTCCCCAGAAAGGCGTGAACCCACAGTTCAGCCTGTTATCTGCCCTGGTGTCTGAGTTCTGGCCAGTGGCTGTGCTTAGAGGCTGGGCTCCCTTGTTGGGTGCTTATCTGTGGGAGCCAGAAGGGCCCCCTACACACTCAGGAAGTCACACTTCTGTAGTAAAGAGGTGGACAAGCAGATTGTCTGAAGCAAATGGAAAGAATACTCGTGTCTAGGTTTTCCAGAGAAAGATTTTTGAACTATCATCAATTGAACAGCTGGGTGTAGGGTCGCACACCCATAATCCCAGCTACTTGGGAGGTTGAAGCAGGAGGATCACAAGTTCAAGGCCAGCCTGGATAAAAATAAAATAAAAAGGGCTGGGGTGTAGCTAGGGTATAGCACTTATCTAATGTGTGAGGTCCTGGGTTCTATCTTGAGTACTGGGCGGGGAGGGGGAATGAAATAGAATTTTCCCTCCTTTAGATCACCAGGATATGTGTGTGTATATATATATATATATATATATATATATATATATATATATATATATCAAGGGGGGTCCCAACAGTTGACATATTATAGGTACCTCATATTTTCTTAGCATTTTGTGCTTTCTAAAGTAGATTCACTTATCTCGTTTGATTTTAAAAATCCTATAAGGTAAGCAAGGTGTAAATTATAAATCCCATTTATAAACTGGGAAAACTGAAGCATTCAGTAGACGAGGGACATGTCCAAGGTTGCACAGCTAAGAAGGGCAGAACCAGAATGTAGAATGCAGTTTTTCTTTTTTAAAACATCAGTATCGAGATATTATTTATATGCAATAAAGTGAATGCATTTTAACCTTATACTTCAGTGAGTTTCGGCAAATGTATGTACTTGTATAATCACAATTAGAATTGCTATATTGAACATTTCTATCACCCCCAAAAGTTCCCTCATGCTTCTTTGCATTACTTGCTCCCACCCCCTCCCCCCATCTTTTGATGTCTAATCCGATGCTCTTTTCACAGCCCCACACTCTGAGCTGACAGCCTTTCAGCTAACTGTCTCCTTCTGGAGAGAACACTAGCTGGCAGCCAGCCAGCTGCATCGTGTTGAGTTATGATAGTGAATGGGAAGTTAGTGGGTTGGTTACTCCATTGTTAGTTCCTTCCTTCCCATCTTTTACCAGCTCCAGGCTATAGAAAGATAATGTGGGTTCTCCTTCCCAGGTGAGCTTGAAAAACGGGACACCCACTCACCTGCCTGCACTTGCTTCCAGGAACTTGCCCAGAGGTGGGGGGTGGGAGTGGTGAGGTGGCGGCGGCGACCTCTAGAGGATGCTCTGCTTCTGCAAGTCTACTCAGTCTCAGCCTTGGAAACCAGTTCTCTGCTGCTTAGTTGCGGTTCCCCACGGTTTTAAGTAATCCAAACCTCATATCTGATGAGTGAATTCCAAAGACCCTGAAGATCCCAGCTCTAAAAAATAAGCAAACCTTGAGTTTTGTAGCTACACAGAGCAGGTCCCACACTGAGCCGTCCCTCTGTACCCAAGTTAGGATCTGAAGACAGACACTTCTCAAGATACTGTTCCAAAGCACTGGGTTTTGCCCTTTGGGCCCTGAAAATTCCAGAAGGTCAGGGTGTCTGCCCAGGCACTGAGCCATACATACCTGCCCCTGGAGTTGCTAAGTGGCATCCGATAAAGGAAGGAAGGGGCTGTTCCTTTTCATAGCTAACTTTGCCCCTGGACCAGCAAGATGAAGGTTAGTGTCCTAGATATGCCCCTTCAGTGGCCACAGGAAGTGACCCAGAATGATGGTCTCTGCTTTCCAGGGTGAGGTTTGCCCCCATTTAGTCAGCCCTGTGCTGTTGTGTGAATCCCTCCCATTTGTTTTGGGTTATTTGAGTTTTCAGGACGTGTTCATATCCTTACCTATCTCCCTGTTCTTCTCGATAAGTCTGGTACCTTCTGTTAGGGTAAAAACTGCATCTCATTTGATCCAGGGCAGCTGTAGGGACAGAAGAGGCTCACGCTTCTCTTCTGCAAAGGCATCTTAAACCTGGGCCGTGCGGTATTGATTTCCTCCCAATTGTCTTACAGAGTTCTCAGGCTTTGGTGAAGGGGAAAAAAAATCACTGGGCTGCATGCTTGAGCTTTAGGTTTCTCATTTGCAGGAGATCTCAGCCAGAAAAAAAATTTTCTTTTTTGGAGAGCAGAGCCTAGGCACTGGTTTTGCCTTGTACTCCCTGGGTTCAGCTCTCCACAGCTGGTGGCTGTCCTTTGCCTTGCTCTTTAGTTTGAGGCCTACATCGGCTTGGTGAGACCCTGGTTCTGACTCCTCAGTCTCACTGCCGTCCTCTTTCTCCCTGCACGGACCTTTTACACGAAGGAGGCTTGGAAATCAGTGGGCTTTCTGTTTCCCATTTACCGGCAAAGCTAGGTGCCCAAAGACCTATGTGATAAGGCCTTGTGACTGACAGTAATATGCTTAGGCAGACATAGTGATAGGGACAGAGACTTAGTTGAGAGTGTACATCTGAGGTGGCTGCACAGAGATGGGGACAGAAGACTACTCACATCCGCAGAAAGAGACAGTTCCAGTTTTGCAGAGGTCACAGTTTGTAGCAAAGCTGTCTCTTCCACTTCGCATTGGAGTTAGGTTTCTAAAGGTCCTGGTAGGTTTCATTCCTTTTCATGCCCCAAGAGAGCTTTCCATAACAATGAAGAAACATTCAGGACTTCAGGAAATGGGTAGAATTACAGAAGGCCAAGGTGGGTGCTGAGGAAAAAGAAAAAAGATAAGTTTATTTTAAAGGAAAACTTTTTGGAGACACCGAGTAGGTGCTACTGATTACTTGGGGAGATCTTGGATTTATTTGACAGTCCCTATTTTCCACTTAGGCTGCATGTATACACTCATTTGGGTACTAGGGAAGGGAATAATACCCTCCCCAAGGGGTTGTGGCTGAGCTCCCTGTCCCTAGAACCAAACAGAACTGCCACCACTGGGAAACAGATTGGCTCAGTGCTCCCCAGAGAGCTCAGAGCTGTGTGGTTATTTCATGTCTTTTTTCCTCTCGTGTATTTCTCTTTGTTGCTTGGGTCTTCCTTTTCTACGGGATGTCTTAGCTGCCTCACACCAGCTTTACCTGTGCCCACCTGGGCTGCTGTCTCTTCCTCCTTTTGTTTTCCCCCATCACCCTGATCATTTATTTGTGGACTCCCTGGAAGGGAAGGAGGGTTTTGTTCTGATGTCCTCCTGGAACGGCTGTACTCTAACAAGATGGTTGTCTAATCTATTTTTAACTGTCTCTGGGGAAGAAGATTCTACAACCTATTTTGTTTCATTGATTGACAGCTCTCAAATTAGGAATTTCTTCCTAACATCTGACTTTAAATTCTACAGCTATGGTTGAAATTCATTTTTTTTTCCTTTTGAAATCAGGAAGTTTGGGAAGGAGAGGAGGGATTTTGGCAGTCATCTAGGCCCATCCCTAATGAAGAAAATGAAACTCACTGATTTTGACTACAAATTAAAATGGAAACTGCCACCTCATCCTCCCATTGAGAACTGCATCTGTTTTGGGATCTGCCTCTGCAAGTGCACATTTGGGTGCCATTCTGTGAGACTCAATTTAATTTTCAGGGAAAAAAACAAGTGATTCTGGAGTTGGAAGTGTAGAATGCAAGGCATTAACTGACTTACTCTGTTTTGTTGCTAGTGAGAAAGTTAAATGATGCTTGTAGAATTACCTTCCCACTGTTGGCAGAGATCAAAAATAAACCCAGCTCTCAGTATACAAAGACTTTCCCAGTTCTGTCCCTTCCCTCCTTTCATACCAGTACTTTTTTTTTTTAAGAGAGAGGGACAGTGTGAGAGAGAGAGAGAGAATCAATCTTATTTAGTTTTTCATGTGGCTTTTGTTGCTGTGACGCTTCGTTATATACATGGTGCTGGGGTTCAAACCGTGTCCTTGTGCATGCCAGGTAAGCACAATACCAGTGAGCCACTGCTCCAGCCCCAGTACTTATCTTTAAAGGAAAAATAGGGGTGGTTATTTTTCTCTTATCCATCAATAGGATCCTCTGTTAAGTGTCTGTCTTGAGAATATTGTCAGGTGGCTGAATCCTCACCGAGGGCCCCTTTCACTTGGCTCTCTGCTGCTGCACACTTCCCTTGATGTGAGGCCCTGTGCTGCCTCCCTGACAGACTGCATCTTGATGGCAGAAAGCTCTGGTGAAAAGCTCATGATGTCAGCAACGCAGTGCTGGGATCTTATTATGTGGTACAGAAATCCTGCATTCTATGCAAATCAACAGGACTGTATTACACTGATTCTAAAGGGGTCTTGGGAAGGGATCTCATTCCTCCTAAATAATGGGTCCTTGTAGCTTTTCTCAATCAAACCTCACAGAAGACATTTTCTCCTTTCAGAGGTAGTATCACATGCCAGGTTGGAATGTCAGATGCTTAGATCAAGTGATGGGCTGTATCTAAACCTGTGACCAAAGCAGAGGAGGCATTTGAGACCACCCTCATCTCTGGGTCCCTGTTTCAGCCTATACATAGTCAATATTCAGCTCATGGCTCATAATCATTAGCGTCTCAATTTCTGGAAATCTGACTGAAATTCAATATTTGATGTACACATCCCCTGAGAGATTGTTAGCATGTTTATTTTTATAAAATCTCAGGATAACTTTCTATGCTATCTGGCTGGGTGGGCTAGGAAATATAACCTCTTTTTGCTGTCAGTCAACATAAGAGAAATAGGCAGGTATATTAAAGACATCTTATCTAGGGCACAGTTGGGCCAATAGTTGGTTAATTAATCCCCCAAAGTTAGTTAAAACAGAGACCCATTAAAACAGCAAAAAAACAAACAACCCTACGCATTTTGTTTTAATTTAAAAATATATAAAGGTGGGTTGGGGATTTAGCTCAATGGCATTGCACTTGCCTAGCATACACAAGGCCCTGAGTTTGGTCCTCAGCCCTGGGGGGGAAAATATATATATATATGTCTATATAAAGGTATATAAATATTCACAAATCTGTTGACAGGAGCCAGGGCTTTTTCTTAGAATGTGGGTCCTCCAAGTAGAATTCTATTGACTTTCTTTCTTAAACTACACCTATAACCTATCTGTGATTTCCAGTTTCAGTGTTCTTTAAGTGAAACAAATTCTTAACTACAATTGAGAAGTAAAATGCAGAATACTTTCAGATTTTTAGACGTTACCACTATGATCTTTTATCATTATCTTGCTTAACCAATTCAGCAGCAATATTTCAAAACATCTTGCCTTCATCAAGTCTTTTCAAAGTATTCAACTTAGTTTTCATGGAGACCTTTTTTTGTACTTATGTCAGCAGTTAATATAATAGTTTAATATGTAATTAAAGTAACAAGTATACCTACAGACTACTGACGCTGGGGAAGAACCCAGCCTGGCTGGTGGAAGCAGAGCAGATACATAACAGATGGGCCTACTAGCAAGCATCCCTCCAAATGCATGGGTCCCAATCAACGTGTCTTTGAGTGCGGCTACACTGGCAGGTCAGTTAACAGCTCTTCTTGAATAAGTGGATCTGTGTATTTATTACTACATGTAACATACTCAAAATTATAAGAACCATCAGCCTGTCTATAGTTGAGGATTTTTGCTGTGCTGTTCTTTCTGTTTACACGAGGAACTGGAAACGGACAGCGAAGCATTCACACTTCGGTTGGAACAACGTGTATTTTAGGAAGATCCTCTCTTGATAGTAACTATTCTACATTCTTATACTAATGAAAGTACATCAGTAAAAACTAATATTTATTGAGTGCCTGAAGTGTGCCAGGTACTATGCTCCGTGTGCACTCGGTTAATCTCCATGCCCCTGAACACAAGGCTTGTTGTATTATTTTCATTTGCAGATGAGG
This sequence comes from Aplodontia rufa, assembly GCA_004027875.1. Lineage (NCBI taxonomy): Eukaryota > Metazoa > Chordata > Mammalia > Rodentia > Aplodontiidae > Aplodontia > Aplodontia rufa. The sequence continues at coordinate 39,273 of PVKS010001600.1, read as the reverse complement.
AATATTTGGGAACCAGTGAGGATGTGGTACAGAGGTTGAGTCTTTGAACAGTGGAGTAGTGAGGACAGTTGATTTTCCGAGCGCTGCTTCTTATAAGGGTTGAGGGTCCTTCCAGCAAGGTGAAAGAAGCCATTACACCTACAGAGACTTCGTAGAGGGAGGAACTGGCAATTAATTGCTTTTGGTTTGCTGGGAACCACAGCAGGCACTCTCCAAAGAAAGGATCCTTAAGGCCAGGACTTGCTGAATATTTGGATTCAGCTTCTGGCAGGTGGTGTGTAAAGCCAGAGTAACAGTGAAAATAAATTACTACGGGACCCTGCCTGTCACTTTCTTTCTGGGCCTCTCCCTTGGTGGAGGGCTCTTCTGAAACTCTTTTTGCTCTGGTAGTCTGCATGTGTGTGAACAAGCTGCTTGCAGGTGCCAAAACAAATAGCAGTGTGGGTCCCAGGGACCTGGCTGGGAGCTCCGTACAGGGTGGAAGGGCTGGGCTCCATTTGGGAGTGGTGTTGATAGAAATAATTTTCCTAGCAGTTGGCATGAGGTTGGTTCTGAGCTGAATTTAAGAAAGAGTTAAGGTCTTTTGTCCTTCTGTACTTTGGGGACCTGGCAGATACTGTAAAGCCAGTCTTTACAAATTTATTCACAGCCAGAAATGAATCTAAAACAGTGCTAGTCTTTGGGCCTCTTGGTCAGGAAGGCAACAGCAGCAACAACAGCAAAATACCAACCAAACAAAATGCCTGTGGGCTGGCAGTTTCTTTGCAAGGCTGATTCTGAATGTTGGTGTCTCCCCTTTTTTAAGGTTGGAAGGAGAGCACAATGAAGGGAGGGAGATGGCAGTTGGAGGCCACCTTCTTTAGTCCCCCATCTCAAAAGAAGAAACAGTAGCTACTTTTGTGGTTGGCTTTGAATTGATAGAAGGACACCTTGGCCTGGACGTTAGATGAAAGAATTCTTGATGCACTTTTCAGCCAGAGGGACTATGTGTTGCTGTGTGGCGAGTTTTCTTGCTTCTCTGCAGTAGTGTGATTTTTTTTTTTTTTTTAAACTGGGGATTGAACCCAAGGGCACTTTATTGCTGAACTATACCCCCAACCCTTTTAATTCTTTATTTTGATACAGGGTCTTGCTAAGTTGCTAAAACCTAGCTTCAGTCTCCTGGGTTGCTGGGATTTCAGGAGGCCACCACACCCAGATACAGTTTGAATTTTTTACAGATGCCTTGACAAGAGTGTAGATTTTGATTGAGAGGGTGACTTGACTAGCAAGGCTGACTTCATGTTAGAATGAATTCTCTGAGTCTTTCTTGGGTTACTTTATGCTCTTTAAAAAGAAAGGCATTGACTGGTCTTGTCAGTCTTTGGATTCCATTCTGAGCGGGATGCAATTGGCCAACTGGGGAATTTTCAAGTAGAGGGAGAATTGTGCAGTGTTTCTGAGCATGTCTGTGGAGATGCCTTGCACCCATCACTTTGGAAGGCTCCTTGAATTCGGCCTTAAATGCAAAGAGCTGGCTCCTGAAATCCATTATCTCAGCTGCATATATAAGCAGTGTTAGTCCATGCCTAGGCCATATCTAGCTATCACTCTTATTTTAGTTTCATATCAGGTTTCTGCATCCCTGAGGCAGAATGAAGTCATACAGCCCTCCCCAAATCCTGGCCTTAGATGCTTCTCCCAAATAATCCTTAACAGCTTTGTGAGGTGAGCCTTATTATCTGAATTTTTAAATATGAGGAACATGTGACTCAGAGAAGCATGCACAAGGTCACACAGGTTGGAGGAGCTGAGATCCAGGAACTGCCTTTAAAGTCTATGCTTTTCCCATAGGGCTTTTGAACCTGACCTTAACCCTTGGCCAAGTATGTCACCTCTTAGATTCCATGGAAGTAAATCAACTGAAATTGGTTTGAGAGAAAAAAGGAGAAATAGCCGTGGGTGTTCAGTTGGTCTTTGTGGAGGACAATCCACCACCAAGTGGAGCGGCCAGCCCTGTCATTTTCATTTTAATGCAGCCGAACTTCCTCTTCTCCCTCTGTTGATTGCACTGGGTAGAAATCCGGAGGCTATATAGGAGAGGAGCTAACTGTGACTTCCTGTGATTTACATAATAAAATCAGAATCTCCCCAGTGGCGCTTTGCTGTCTGCTGGTGGTGGTGATGAAGTGGGTCCCCCTGGGGATGGCCTCGCTTCAGGGCCTCCCTAGGGTTATTAGACCCACAAAGGGTCTTGGGATCAAATGTGCAGTTGAATTGATGAGATTAATTCATTAGGATAAAGACTTCCTCTGCTTCCAAAGCAGTATGGTGCTCAGCCAGACTCTTCAGAAGTTAATGTGTAGATGAAAGATTTTATTTCAGGAAGAGATCTATGCTGCTCTTCTCCAAAACTCTGATTACTGGAAGGGTAGGAAAGACTTCATGACTCTGTATCTGAAAATTCAACTTTGAAAGATAAGGGTTTTTTAGGCTGGTTTTCTGCCTGCTGGGTTTTTTTTTTTTTTTTTTTTTTTTAGAGAGAGGGACAGTGTGAGAGAGAGACAGAGAGAATCAATTTTTATTGAGTTTTTCACATGGCCTTCATTGCTCTGACACTTAGCTGTGTACGTGGTGCTGGGGTTTGAACTGGTGTATTTGTGCATGCTGGGCAAGTGCCATAACCACTGAGCTACCACTCCAGCCAGCCCCCCCCCCCCCCCCCTTTTTAACGTGATCGATCACTGTAGGTTTAAAAGATGAACCAAGTGACTTTTTTTCCTTTCCAGTCTGGTAGGATTTTATAGACTCTGTGAGTGTGAGTGTGTGTGTGTGTGTGTGTGTGCGCGTGTGCGTGTGCGTGCGCGTGTGCACATGCACCCATGTGTATCCTTCAACTCTGAGCACCTGGCAGTCAGCTTAATCTCTTCCCTCATCTTCATCCTTGATCAAGGATTCTTGATCCTTAATCCTTTGGTGCCCATATGAAGTAGATTTTTTTTTTTAATTTAAAGCTCTTCTGAACTCATAAAAGGTGTCCCAGTTCCCAGAGGGAGTAGTGTCTGTTCCCTCCCCCCACATCCCTCAGTGGGCACTGTATTTCAAAAGATAAATGGAAAGTGCTGTCTCGCACTTGACCTGTTTGGGTTTATCCCCATTGTTTTAATTCACAAAGCACCTTTTACTTTCTTTGCTCTTGAAGATTCTTTAAGGAAAGTAAGGAAAATCAATTGAAATCAAAAGATGTTAAATTAAGAGAGAAAAAGATGCTGCCACACTTCCAGCTATAAGCAGACTTTAGTCTGTAATTTCAGACTTATTTTGATTATAAAGTGCAGTGCCCTCTCTCCCCTTTTGCTTTTCTTTGTGGTTCTATAATCAGGACTCTGCTATTTTCTTTCTAGCACTATAATTAATAGTCTAGTCTGAATTATAAGAACCTTACAGTTCTTAACGGAAACACTGCTTACTCACCTCATCTTAGAGGCTCACTCAGCCTCTAAGAGTCATTTAGTCATTCAACAAATGTATTTAGTACAGACTATGTGGTGGATAAGAGCAGTGTTGGATGCTGGGAATTTAAAGACAGAATACAGTTCCTGCCTCCTAATGTGCATCATCTCATTGGTGAGGCCCATATACAAATAATCAGGCAAAATTCAGTGACAAGTGTTGTAATTGAGTTCTTTATAAGTTGTGGCTGTTCATAGACTATCATTTTTTTAAAGAGTTATTTATTTTTTTCATCTGGTTTTTGTTTTTCCTCCACCTAGTTGTACATGTGGTGGTGGGGATTGAACCCAGGTCCTTGTGCATGGCAGGCAAGCGCTCACTCTACCACTGAGCCGCCTCTCTAAGCCCTAGGCCAGCAGTTTTCAAATTGTGACATATTTCCCTGTTCCTCCATGAGCTCTCAAGAGCTGGGAATGAATATAGATACGGATGTTGTTTTTAGCTTTTTCACTGCTGTGACCAAACGACCTGACGAGCTGTTTTAGAGGAGCAAAGTTTGGTTTCAGAGGTCTCAGTCCCTATATACTCTTTTCCTCTGGGCCTGAAGTGAGGCAGAACGTCATTGTGGAAGAGTGTGGAGGGAGAAGGCAGCTCAGGATGTGGCAATCCGGAAGCAGAGAGAGCTGTACTTGCCAGGGACAAAACATAATCTCCCCAAGGCCTTCAGTGTTTAATCCTTCCAGCCACACCCTACCTGCCTATAGTTAACCCGTACTGGTGGATTGATGCCCTGATTGGGTTATGGCTCTCATAATCTAAACACTTCACCTCTTACACGCGAACTTCTGGGGGAATACCTCACATCTAAACCATAACAGTTGTGGAACGAATGAATGGATGTCTCTTATCAGTGCCAAACCTGTCTTTCAAGGTAGTATTTGATACGCTTTAACCTTCCTGCAAAATGTTTAGTACTAAAGACTAATAGAAAATTGTTTGGGGTGCAGCCACCTGGGAAACAGTTGGATTTGATTTTCTTATTTATTAGCAAAATGCCCAGTTGCTTTTTAGGATTCTATTAGGTTAACATATAAGATTGCCATTTTGCAGGTGATTTGATGATATTACTTGACCTAATAAAAAGAGACCAGTTGTACAGCTCGATGGTCTTCTTTAGGTTCAGGGTATACACAGAGGAAAGGTTCTGGGCAGATATTGGGCATATTGTATGTTTTGCTGCCAAATTATCCTTTGAGTGTGTGTCTTTAGTTGGAGCTTCTGAGAGGGAGCCTATGCCCCACCCATTTCTGTGACACTCAGCTCTGAAGTGGAATTCTCCAGGCTGTACTCTTTGGTAGACTTTACATGGAATAAAACTGCTGCTCTGTGCCCATTTAAACATATTTCCATTTCCCTTGGAGAAGGTGCACGAATGGAGTTTTGTGCATATATAAGAGCAGAAACAGCAAACGAAAAGGCCATGTCCAGAGCAGGCTGGATGGAGTGCTATTCTTAGCTGTGGCTCTAAACCTAGAGAAGAACAGGAAACAAGATGCTTCGGAATGTGGACTCCGACTGTCCCCGGCTACAGCCAAGAGTCTTCAAGTCATAGGGAAACTCATGACAGCTGCTAGCATCCTCCAGACCTTCCTCTTTTAGTAGAAAATTTTATACTCCCAGACAGAGCTGGAGGAGGGGATGCCTCTCTCGTGTAAGGGATCTGGAGGGAAAGGGTAGATCAGGTCTCAAAATCAAACTCAGGGCCTCATGCCAATCCTGAGCGCGCCATTCTTTCTTTTCTTCTTCTTCTTCTTTTTTTTTTTTTTTTTAAGAGGGAACAGTGAGAGAGAGAGAGAAGCCATTTTATTTAGTTTTTCATGTAACTTCCATTCTTCCTGTGTACGTGGCGCTGGGGTTTGAACTCGTGTACTTGTGCGTGCTAGGCAAGCACCGTAACCGCTGAGCCACCACTCAGTCCCTCTTTTTTTTTTTCCGGTACTGGAGATTGAGCTCAGGGACACTTAACCATTAAGCCACCTCCCCAGCTTGTTTTTTTTTTTTTTTTAATGTTTTTGTTTTGTTTTGAGACAGGTGTCTTGCTAAGTTGTTGAGGCTTTGAACTGAAGACCCTCCTGCCTCAGCCTCCTGAGCTGCTTATATTACACACATGCACTACCACACCTGACCTGGGTGTACCTTTGTTGTTTTTTTTTTAAATGAGAGAAAGAATCAATTTTATTCATCTGATTTTTGTTTTTCCAACATACAGTTGTGTATGTGGTGCTAGAGTTTGAACCCGGATCCTTGCGCATGCCAGGCAAGTGCTCTAACCACTGAGCCACTGTCTGCCCTCTTCCCCCCACCAACCTCCCCCCCTCGGGTACACCATTCTTAAGGAAGAAAAACAATTCCTTTCTTTTAAGTGGGGTGGTCTGGTTATAGTATCTTTCAGAATGAATAAATGGACTTGGTGTCCTGCTTCTTCCATGGAGACTGGGTCTACTTGGTAGATGGAACAGCTTCTCTCATTCTCAGGAGATTCTTTCCGAGAGAGTAGTACATTGCCTGATTGAACTCAGCCTTCTTAAACAATTTAAATTGTCTTTGATTTGTTGTTCAGACTTTGACATTGGGGTTGAACTTGATTGACCTCCGAAAGCTAAAAAGCAGGACTAAAAGTGCCTGATGCATTCTTGCAGCACACAGTGGTGAATGACTAGAAGGTGCTGGTCACTTCTGGTTGCTCAGTGATTACTGATTAATTGATTTGAATATATTAGTGTCTGGAAATTGGACTGATCATCCAGCTTCCTGACTGATGGTGTGATTGATAGGGGGAATGTTTCCAGGTAGCGTTTTTTTTTTTTTTCCACAGGATTTGGATGGTGATAGTATTAGCCAGGATCTATATTGTCACTGTCACTATCATGAAATGATCTTAATTTGAATATACTTGAACTAGGTAAAGTAAGGCAAATATGCATCCAGCCCCTTCCCTATGTGCTTTTTATTTAGTACTGACACAGCTACATGTCAGTATTTTAAAATAACTGATTGTGAGATGGGATTTCTTCAAGGAATGCCTGATAGTGTGATTTTACCTGAAGCACATTCTCTGAAAGGGATCAGGCCTGTGTATAAACCATTCCACTTCCTCATTTCTGTAAATGGAAAAAGAAAATCTCATTTCCTTTTTTTCTTACTCTGAATGCTATGTCCATTCATTCATTCCGAAAGATATTATAGCTAGGGCACCCCACTTAGAAAAAAATAAGTTTTTTTTCTTCCTTAAGGATGGTGTGACATGGGAAAGTGGCTCAGTGGTAGAGCACTTGCCTGGCGTGCCTGAGGCCCCGGGTTCAATCTCCTGCACCGCCAAAGGGGAAAACCCAAAAAAAAACCAACAAGAAAACCCGCCTCCTCCAAACAAAACAACTAGTGCACGTGCACGGGAACATGAAGCCTCCTTTCACTTTTGGTCCTGATTTAAGATTTGAGAGGGGCTGGAGCGGTGGCTCAGAGGTTATAGCGCTGCCTGGCATGCGCGAGTCTGCAAGTTCAAACCCCAGCGCCACATACACGATGAAGCCACATGAAAAACTAAATAAAAAAATTGTTAAAAAAAAAAAGATTTGAGAGAAATGAGTGTAGGGAGAACACTGGCTGTAGGCTGTAGGTTCACTGTCAGCAACATATTCTTATTCATGTTAATGATGTGCCATGACTGTTTGTGATCCCCGTACTTGGCATTTGTCACACTACTTCGCTGCTGCAAGCTAGCCTCCCTAGCTGAGACAGATGCCAGTCACCTCGCTTCATCTGATGGGGAGCAGGAAGGTTGAAAAGAGATGGCCAGTTGTTGTCAACTTCTCTGTGGAAGTGGCAGCCATGTCAGAGCCAGGCCCTACCTACAGATCTGGCTTGGAAAAATACGGAGATTACTACTAGGAACCCTTGTAAAGTCCTAAGATTGAATTAAATGAATTACCCTTCAGGTAAATTCTTTTCCATGGGGTTGTGAGAAGGTGCTCAGCTTCTTTTAAGCTGTATCATATTTGCCTTTTGTTAGCTTATCGTTGCTACTAAATTTTCTGATTTGAGTGATGTCAAAGATTCCAATGAAGGTTACTTTCTGTAAGAGACATGGAAGCTGCCGGCCTAGAGGAGAGTTGTTCTTGTCCTGATCTGACAAATTGTGATCAGTTGTGTTGAACACAACAAGACCTAGAGCTGTCCCTTTGGATGTGTTCTGGGAAATCTGAAATTTGACAAAAGGTGTACAATAGAGGCCGGCCAGGAATATGGCTTTGCAAGATAAAAATCTTCATACTAATGCCATCTTAAGGATTTACCTTTGAGTTTGTAGTGGCAAGATGCTAGATCAGCTTTTCATGTAGATTCAGAATACAGTCAGCCTTTTGTATCCATAAATTTCATGTCTCTATATTCAATCAAAATGCATAAAAATATGGGGGGAAAAATTTCCAGAAAGTTCCAAAAAGCAAAACTTGAATTTACCATGTGCTGAACACTACATTGAATTCATGAGATTGTAGAGATGTTCAGGCACATCTAGCTGTAGCCTCCTGATATTTCACAGATCCTCGGTTTTTCTTGCCATTATTCCCTAAACTATATTGTATAATAACTATTCACGTATCATTTATATTGCATTAGGGATTATAAGTAATTTAGAGATGAATAAATGAACACGGGATGATGTGGTAGGTTATATACAAGTACTATGTCATTTTATATGAGGCTTGAGCATTCTTGGATTTTGATATCCCTGAGGATACCATATACAGGAACAATTGTAGATGAAGATAGCTGGAGTGTAGGGCTCTCAGGACAGGAGAAATAACAAGATGAAGTTTTATCAGTGGCTTAGCGTCACCTGGTCTTTTCCAGTGAAGATTCCTTTGATGTGGAATTTATCTGTTTTGTCTAACTAATTGGAATTATGGTTTGGTTTCTGTTCCTAAAGACTCTGTTGTTGGTCTTGGACTACTTAATTCCCTTTGCTCACCAAATTGATGACCTTAGTAATAAGGCATGAAATCTAATGTTTAGTATGGTTTTGGATTATAGGTTCCTTGTATTCTTAAGTCAGCAGAGAGAAATGGAGAAAGGCAGCATGATCTAACTGCATCTAGAATCCCTAACAAGAAGCTCTGGCATCAGAGAGACATAGGTCCAAATCCTGGCTGTGCCACTTATAAATTATATCACAAAAGTAAGTTGCTTTGTCTTATTCCAAGAGCCTCAGTGTTCTCGTTTTAAAGTGAGAATGAAATAACTGCCTACCTTGCAGGGAAGTTGTGAAATTAGAGTGAAGGTGAAAAGGGCCTGCCACATGGAAGCACAGCCGGCTTTAGTTTGTCTCTGTTATTAGCAATGGACTTAGTGGGGCGGAAACCTGTCCCTCCCTGCTCCCCACTTTTCCATATGTAAAATGAGCTTGACAGTCCTTGCTCAGTGGTTGATAGGATGCCAAGTGAGATATCAGAGCTGGTGAGGATGGATGAGTATCACAAGATTCTGGGGCCCAAATTGGGGCTCTACAAATTGTAGTATATTTATTTATAAGTTGTAGAAGAACTATATTAAAAACACACCCTGCCTATTTCCCTTCACCAGTCCTGCTGTTCAGAGCAGGGCTTTCTGGCCTTGTGCTTAAAATAGTCCTCAGATGCTAACATGGATAGTAGATGAACACAATCCTTGTGAGTCCATTTGCCCTGTTCTTGGGAGTTCTATTTTTAGACCACAATGGCCGGAATAGAAAGCCTCTGACCCCACATCCCACTGGAGCCATGTGTGCCTGGCTAATGGATTTCTTTGGGAAGCTGGGACAAAGGCCTGGGTCTGCTTCTGTCATTGACCCAACTAGTATGGAGTAGACTATTAAAAACCAGTCTCCTCGTAATTGTCTGGAGTTTACAAGCCTGGCTTACCTGGAACATCCCACGTTATGGTCCTAATTAAAGTTTGGCCTGTTTATTCTGCTTCACTCAAGGGGTTATAAGGGAATAAAGGCAGATAAGATATTTATGGGTGAACCTTTCCTGTTTTATTCCCCCCTGGATCTGTGATTAAAGGATTAACAGGACTCATTTATTGAGCAGAGTCCTGTGAGGGAGGAAAGCTTTCGCACCTATTTTGCTGTGCCAGCAGCCCATGTCACCTCATTTAATCCTTAGTATTGTTAAACCTATAAAAGAGAGGTAGAAATCAAGGTCAGAACTTGCCCAGGGGTCACTATCATGGGCCTTCTGCTACAAGCATCTCTCCTACTAGATGGACAATAGTGTGGTCACTTTGGGGGAAGATACTGGTGATTTAAAAGCAGTACTTATTATATATAATGAGCATGTATTCACATCTAGAACTCCTGACATTATCTGCAAAGAGGCTTGCCCCATCCCTGCGTTTGCATGCTGTGTGAACATACTTTGGTTGCCCAACTCTGAAGCCAGTGATGCTGGGTAGAAAGAGTTTTCATACTGTGGGGGTGTTTCCAAGAGCAGCCTGATTCTTAATTATCTTACTAAAGACCATGTCCATTTTTATGGAGTGCCTTTCCCCAGGGAATTCCTGGAGCTTCCAGAGACATGATCTCAGCTATGGAACATCCCTGTTAAGATAGGAGGGGGCTGAAATCATTTGCTCTCCTTTACAGTGAGTGGGAGACTCAGGCACAGATGGGAGACAGAGGCACAGAAATTAAACAATTAGTCCAAGGTCACATCAAATGATTTCCAACTCAGCTGATGAATCTGTCTAGGACTTGACCTTCCAAATGTCACAGCTTCCCTTACAATATAATTTGTTCTCAACCATTTTACATGTCTTATCCTTTTTCCTTCTTTGTCTGTTTTGGTAAATGAGATATTTTTTGCACCTACTTCCTGATTAATGTTGGATTTTAATTTAGCCCTTCAAGATGATCAGTGACTTAGCTGAGAAAACTGCTGCTGGAGTGTAGTTTATAACACATGTTTATTGCTATTTTTCTCTGATGTTGAATTTTCTGTATCTTTTGCATGCTGTCAGTGTCTGTGGATTAAGAACTTTAGGACTCCAAAGACTTACACTGGCAGAGGAGCTTCAGTAGTTAGGAATTGTCACCTTTCTCAGAGTAGAGCTATTGGGAAAAGAATCCAGAAATTCCTGTTTTTAAGTTCATAGAGGAAGTGGAGTACATTCAAGAACAGCCCATTGGCTTCTTCTGTGGAATAGTACAGATTTGGCTTTTGATTCCTTGCTTGTTGTAATAAGATTATTCATAAACATCTTTTTAGTTTTCCTCATGACTCAGTACTTATTGAAATATGAACTTAGGCATGAAATACCCTGTGATGGGAGGTGCTAAAGTAACGTGAGCTTTGGTGACTATGATGGCTTCTTAGGGAAATGGCTGAATTGTTTTGCTTCTCAGCTGTATTTATATGAAGGTTTTTGGACGCTTCACTACTCACTACTGTTCTCCCTAGAACTTTTTATAAAACTTTTTATAAAAAGAGGCACTCAAAGAAGGAGGATCCATTGCTAGTGAAATGTGTTCTCGTGCCAAATGTTTTTGGGTGTCCTAATGACAACTGCAGGTCTTTTCGCCTTGTAATATATTCAATTCTACATTCATTCATTCAACAGTTTGTCCACCCATTGTATGCTAGGTCCTGTGTTGGACACTGAGTGGCAGATGTGAACAAATTCCTTCTCCCAGGATCTCACAGTAGATGTTGGAATTTAGTGTCAGTTAGCTTCATGAGATTCTGTAGTAGAATTTTCCTGGATCCTGTCCTGCATAGCTGGTGCTTCCTGATTGTCCCTCATCTCTCCTTGCTGCTGCTACCCTGCTCCCAGCTGCCATAATCTTTCGCCTGGATTAGTTCATGGCTTCCTAACTGGCTTTCTTGCTTCCATTCTTGCCCCCTTCAGTGCGCTGTCAACACCCAGCTCAGATAATCCTTCATTAAATGGAATTCAGATCTTGGTTCTCCAGTTTAAACCTCCCGATGGCTTTGCATCGCCTACCTGCTGCTGCCCTACTCCCTGTGAGAACTCGTTTCCTACTGCTCTCCTCCCCACATTCTTCATCAGCATTGGGCTCATTGCATCTCCTTCTACATGCCTGCTATTCTTGGCCCAGGCCTGTTTCAGGGCCCTGCTGATTCCTCTGACCGGCACGTTCTTCCCCAAGTAACTGCATAGCTTACTTCCTCACTGTGTTGGATCTCTGCTCAAAAGTCACCTTATCAACAAGGCCTTCCTGACTGATCTATATCAAATGTATCCCAACCTCCTATTTCCTAGTTGACTAGTGTCTGAGCTCTCTAAGGGAAAGGATTTTGTCTATTTTGTAGCATGCTATCCCTAATGCCTACAAGGTTGAGTAAATAAATCAGCTTATTGCATACTCATTCAGTCAATGTCCTCTATATAAGAGGCCTCTTGGACCAATGGTGCCACATATCTGTCTAACAGTTGGTGTGCAGAAGATGTGCTCAGAATGGCTCTGTGTAGAATAGAGTTTTGTTTTTTTTTAAACATAATCCCAGTGACTCACGGGGCTTAAGGTCCCATGTTAACCTTATTAATGTCACTTTTTCATTAAAAAGTCAAAGGATGGATCAGGAGGGGTCTGGGAGACCATTTGGTCTTTTTCTTTCATTACCAATGGAAGAATAACAGACTGTAGAGAAAGCAGGTGAACTTACCCAAAGTCAAGAAGCTGGTTAGCGGTCAATCTGAAATTACGCTTCTGACATCTGATTTCATAGTCTTTCTTACATGTGGTCCCCTGGTTGAATGAGTCCATGGGCTTTCAGAGTTAACAGTATCTCTCCAGATTCCAAACAGGAGCTTTTCTCTGGACATTTTAGGTTACTAGAGATGGCAATGACTGGTAATGTGTGGACACTACCAAAAATTGACCAGTATGAATGGGAACTACCCTGGAAGTGCCAGGAATACCACAGGCGTACTCACTCTTTCACTGGCAGGAGATGTGCAGGGTGGAAAGGAAACCAAAATCAAGAGCCTTTGCTGCTCCAGTTGTTTTATTACATGTCACAGTTGAATGTGTCTTCCATTTAAATTCAGATTTTTTGATGAATGGCCAGACCAGCTGCAAGCCCTTTGGATCAGAAGCCTTGATCTTGCCAACTGTTCATTTTCTTGATGAACTTCCTTATTTCAAGCGTTCGTGTGTAGCCACTCTATTGTGGAGTTGTCAGAAGGGTGTAGAGTCTGCTCCCTGGGACAGTCAGTTTTCCCCATGCAGCATGTGTCCTGAAGCTGGCCTGTTTCCATCCTTTTTGTAAGTGCGTGAGGTCTTTTGTTCAACAGGGTGCAGCGAGCAGGGACTCTTAAAGAGAGAAAGATTCCTCCAGCAATTGCTGGAACATGTTGGTGAACTGACCGTGAAGTAATTGGGATGTCATAAAAAAGACTTAAATTTATTTAATTTCTTGCCATCTGGTTTGTGATACAAGGTGCCCCAATTTGAGTTTATAAGGCACTTTGATCACACACAAAGAAGGTGTCATATTTAATTCCACTCCCTGTGGCCTCTGTGACAGTACCTTTTATGCAAAAAAATTCATGCTTTTACTGCATCTAATTTTACTTAAGCAAAAGCTCTGAACTTTACTAGTTTGCCGGAACATTTTCCAGTTTAGATTGAAATGTACTCAGGATATTGATATTGACTTCCGAATACATGTTTTTGGGTCAAGGGAAGTTCAAGTGCCCTGAGTACCATTGCTATCCCATTTAGAGAGCTTCATTTTGTTTGGTTACAAAATTTATTTTATTTTATTTTTCTTAAATTGGGTGGACAAAATACAGGTCAGGATAGTTAAGGGCCTAAGATACTCAGGAAACAATAAGATCTAGAATTAGGAACCAGGACTCTATAGATGATTTCTTTTTAAGGTTGGATAAGTAGAATTTAGGAGTCAGCTGAATTTTCCCCTTTACATCTTCAGGTTTTATAATGTTACTTTTTAGCCCTCTGGGGCCTGGGTGGTTCTCATATCTGGGCCTCAGTCAATCATGGGAGCCCTTGATCTGGACAAGATGAACCTCGAGCAGTTCAAACAAGTGGAGTGATGAAAGGGCTTGGTTCTTGTATATTTTCTTATAAAAAAGCTAGAGAAGCAATCTCAAGGTCAAGAGGACTCACCCTGATGTTTCTGGTGATCAGGTTTGTGCTGGATTCTGACTTAGGTTCTGCCATTGATTCTGAGACCCCTGATCCTTAGAGGCAGAGGTGGTTCTTTAGCCCATATGGTAAATAACCAGGAAATTCAAAATTCTCACCAATTCTTGTTTTCTGTGTATACTTTTTTTTAGGACCACTTTTCCACCTTTCTCTTTTTCTTTTTCCCAGTACCAGTTTTAAGTTATTAGCACTTTATTTAGATTGAAACAAAAGGGTATTGACCCAGCTTTGGAAATAAATGTGAGCAGTAGTTCTCTTTTCCCTTCACTTTTTGCTATCTTGTTAGTATGCTAATTGTTTTTTCTCCCAGTCTTGTTCCCTGCCCCCCAGTTTCTTTGGCAGACATTCTTACTTGTCTTGGAAGAGCAGGTGAAGAGCTCTTTTGAGGGATCTTTGAAAAAGGATATAGAATAGATGATAGTCTCAGCTAATGGTAACCAGATCCAGAGAGCTGGGGTCAGCCTGAGCTGGAATCAGTTCAAACTAGTGACGTTCAGTGGCAGGAATACAAGTGACCACAGTGTTAAAACACATCTGGAAAGGGATTCTGACATCATCCTCAGAACCAGTGGGGAATACACACAGCCTGTAGACCCATTCCTCTTTGACCCTCTAAAGATGCTTTACAGAATAATGTCCTGAGTGGTTTTCTGGCCAGCTTGCCTGCTCATTTATCTTTGAGGGAATGGAAGGAGTCAACCTGCCTCTGGAGCTCCACAGCCCCAGAGGTGCATGGATTCTGCATTTGAAAGTACTGAAGGCCTTGGCAGACCCCAAGGGGTCTGCTTTTCCTCTTCTCATTGTCCCTACAGAACTTTTCCTGGAAGCTAGCTTTGCCGTTTAGATGGGTTGTTCTTTGCTGCTTAAGTTATTTGGCAGTGTGATGTCAGGATGCGGGTTTTCTGACCGCTTTCCCAGCTGGCTACTTGAGCGGTGGTTAGGGAGGGGCTGCACTGAGCTGTTGAGGCTGGTGTCTGTCTGGATACTCACAGCTGGTCTGTTAGGGACAATGCTATCCTCATGCTGCTGCCTTTGTTTGTGCTCTGTGTGGCTCTTGGGGTGTGGATAGAGGTGAGCTGGGGTCATGATGAGGTCTTTGGATGGTGCTTTTGGTAAAGCAGTCTAGACTACAGGATTCAGCGAGACTTTTACCCTTAATCTGGGTGTGCTTTTCTGCTAGACTTTGCCACCTATCTGTCATTTTGATTTCCCTATTACATCTTGATTGAATTTACACAAGGACTCCATTTTTAAGACCAGGCCTTTATTTTTATAGCAATCATTTTAATTATAATTATTAGTGCATATTAATTGTGCAAATAATGGATTTCATTGTGACAATTTCATATATGCATATAATGTACTTTGATTGGATTCACCTTCCCTGTTACCCTTTATTACTTCCCTTCCCACTTCCCTCTCTTCCTGGTCCTCTTCTTTCTTCCTAATAGTTCCCCTCTTACTTTCATGTCATTTTTTTTAAACCCTTCTAGATTCTACGTCTGAGAGAAAACATGCAACATTTTTATTTGTGGGTCTAGCTTATTTCTCTTAACATGATCTTCAGTTCTATCCATTTTCCTGCAGATGACATCTATTTGTTCTTCTTTGTGGCTGAGTAATACTCCGTGGTGTAGATATACCACATTTTCTTTATCCATCCATTAGCTGATGTGCATCTAAGCCAGTTCCATGATGTGGCTATTTCGAATAGTCCTGTGACAAGCATGGCTATGCAGGCATCTCCATGGTATGCTGTTTCCTTCCTAAGCCCAGGAGTGGGGTAGCAAGATCATATGGTAGTTCTATTTTTAGTTTTCTGAGGATCTTCCACACTATTTTCCATAGTTACTGCACTCATTTACGTTCCCAGCAACAGTGTATAAAGTTTTCTTCCCATCCTCATCCTACCCAGCATTTGTTATATTTTATTTTCTTGATAATAGCTATTTTGACTGGGATTAGATGGGATCTTAATGTGGTTTTGGTTTCCATTTCCTTGATGGCTAAAGATGTTGAGCATTTTTCATATATTTATTGGCTATTTGTACTTCTTTTTTTGAGAAGTGTCTGTTTATTTCATTTGCCCATTTGTTAATTGGATTTCTTAGTGTTCAATTTTTTTAGTTCTTTTTGTATTCTCGCTGTTAATCCTTTGTCAGATGAATAGCTGGCGAAGATTTTCTCCCATTCTGTGATCTCTCTTCACTCTGGTAATTGTTTGCTTTGCTGTGCGGAACCTTTTTAATTTGATGTAATTCCTTTTACCAATTTTTGCTATTTTTTCCTGAGTTATTGAAGTCCTGTTCCGGAAATTGTTGCCTGGACCTGTCTTTTGAAGTGTTTCCCTTATGTTTTCCTCTGGGGGTTTCAAAGTTTGGGTCTTACATTAAGGTCTTGGAGCCATTCGAGTTGATTTTTGTACAGGATGAGAGCAAGGGGTCTAGTTTCAGTTGTCTACAGGTAGAAGTTGAGTTTCCCCAGGACCATTTGCTGCAGAGGCTGTCCTTTCTTCAGGGTGTGTTTTTGACTCCTTTTTTGAAAATCAAATGGCTGTAGATGTGAGGGGTTTAGATCTCAGACCTCTGCTCTTTTTCACTGAAGACTAGGCCCTTTTGCAGTTCCTGAGCCAATGAGGTCTGAAACGTAAGTCCTCTAGGCAGCTTCACATCCACCTTTTAGTCAGTCATGCTGTCATGGGATCTGGGGCTCCCGATCAAGTGCTGGCAACCTGAGGCCTCCGCAATTTAGCACCTCTGTGTGTCCCCCGAGTTGGCTCAGCCCATCAGGGCTAAAATCGCTCCTCATATCTCTCCTTGGCTTAGGTTCTGTCTTGGTTTTTTGGGGCTGGGGCTGGGGCAGGGGAAGAGTGGAGTTCCAATACACACAAGGGGAATCTCCAATACCCAGCACTCAGTTTAAGCAATTATTGTCATCTTGTCATATTGTTTCCTCTATAAACCCACCTTCCTTATGTAGGAAAGACTGGATAAATACCTAATTGCCCTATTCTGTCTTCTTTTTAAGTTACTTTTCAGAATAATGAGTTAGTGACCTGGTAACCTCCATGTGCTGTCATTTTTATTAATGACTTTACATTAATTTTATTAATTGCTTTGCATGCTCACATTGTCTCAGGTTAGTAGATGTCCCTTCAGATTGACTCCATATCCCTTTAAAAAAAAAAAAAAGAAAAAAGAGAGGGACAGTGAGAGAGAGAAAGAGAATTTTTTTTTTTTAAAGAGAAGACAGAAAGAGGATCAATTTTTTTTAATTGAGATTTTCACATGGCTTTTGTTGCTCTGACACTTAGTTGTGTACGTGGTGCTGGGGTTTGAACCTGTGTACTTGTGCATGCCAGGCAAGCACTGTAACCGCCAAGCCATGACTCCAGCCCTGAGAATCAATTTTATTTAGTTTTTCACGTCGCTTTTGAGGCTCCAAGTCTTCGTTGTGTACATGGTGCTGGGGTTCAAACTTGCGTACTCATGCCTGCCAGGCAAGTACCCTAACCTCCGAGCCACCGAGCCACCGAGCCACCGCTCCAGCCCCTCCATATCCTTTTAATATGGCCTCATTGAACTTTGATAGCTTCCTTGCCTCTGGCACAACCAGATTTTCCAGACTGTATATCCTGTCAGACATGGAATCAGTCTTTTCTCAGGGTTTCTGGATCCTTTTAGTAGAGAACACAGTCTGGATTCCAGGGCAGAATTACTTTCATAAACCTTTCCTGTGATGACAGCCTGCTCTCTGCTCTTAGCCAGTGTGAACTTTTGCTGGGAATCAATAGATCTCCTGGAGCCATCATAAAATTCTGCCTTGCACTTACAACATCATCTTTGAGAATCTCCTGCTTTACCCCCATGCATGGTTTTCCTATTTCTGAAACTTGTGCCTCAGTCACACTGAATTTTGCCAGGGGTATGCATGCCTTGGACTGCCAAGCTGCCCTCACTGGAGCGAGTTTTTCAGACAAGAATAAAAAGGACAGTCTCTGTAGCACATAGTGCTGGGAAAACTTGACTTCCACCTGTAAAAGACTGAAACTAGATCCCTTTCTCTCACCCTGTACAAACTCAACTTGAGTGGATCAGAGACCTTAAGTTGCTCCAACCCTTGCACACCTAATACTCGAACAAGCAAGGCTCTGCCTGGGCTCAGGTTAACTTCTGCCCCTTTGGGCCTGTGTTCTACCAGTTCCTAACAGTGTTCCATTTATCTGAAACCTTTCCTTCCTTGTCAAGAACCTATCTGCTCTTTAAGGATTTGCTGCTGCTTCCTGGGTTTTGGGTTCCTGCCTCAATTTGAGATCCTATGGTCTATTTGATCAGTTTGGACTCAGCCCAGCTAGTATTAGACAGGGTGGGGTAGGAGGTTGTAGTGTGCTTTTGGTATAACACATACCTGGTTAACTCATTCCCTCTCTGTCTTTTCAATTTTTTATTTAGTTTTTCATGCGGCCTTCATTGCTCCGAGACTTCATTGTTTACGTGGTGCTGGGATTCGAACCCGCGTACTCGCGCATGCTAGGCAAGCGCTGTTACCGCTAAGCCATTGCTCCAGCCCTCTGTCTCTTTTCTTAACTCTTGTCATCCATGGGTTTCAGCATCTTCAGAATGGTGTTTAATAGGACAGTCTGTTGATTTCCTGTCAGGGACTAGGTGCAGTAGCTCTGTACCATTGGCAAAGGGACTTAAGGCTAGATAATGGGCCATAGTTTTGTTAAATGGAACAGTGTGAAGAGATGCCCTTTTAAAAAAGCTTGGTGTATATGAATGGTTGGTTCTTTGTTCCATGTTGACACAGACAGATCCTTGACAAGAATGTTACGAGGTCTCAAATTTGGCCAATTGGTGACACATTAGTTAGTCCTCAAGGTTGACAGGGTAGTTAACTTGGATGCAGTTTTGTGGATCTCTGGAGGTTTTATGTAAAGGGTAATCATTTTGGTTTTTTTTTGGTTTAGTCTTTTTAGTTTCTTCATATAGAGATAACAAATGTGGAAGAGATGCAAATATTAGGGCATCACCCCAGATCGTTGTTCCCCTGTCCCTTCCTTGGATTCTGAGAGTAGACCTGCAGGCTAGTAGAAAGGAGCGATCCTTCGAGCAAATTAATCCCAGCTCTAGCTCTGCTTGTGCTTCCACC
The DNA here is from genome assembly GCA_004027875.1 of Aplodontia rufa. NCBI lineage: Eukaryota > Metazoa > Chordata > Mammalia > Rodentia > Aplodontiidae > Aplodontia > Aplodontia rufa. The sequence continues at coordinate 20,459 of PVKS010001600.1, read as the reverse complement.
AGGCCTCAGTGAAATTCTCTTCAGACAACTCAGAATAGCATTTAGAGTGGTGATTCAGGACTGCACTAGCTTAACTTCATTATAACAAATAGAAGGTCCAGTAATTTATAGCCTATCATTTCTGAAGTCTGGAAACGACTCAGCAGAAGCTTTGCTGAAGCAGATTCTGTTACACTAGAGAACCCAGCTGGCTGTACCAACCTGAAGCGTTTAGATGCTAAGGAGGTCACGTAAAGGTAAAAGAATGAATCTGGAACTCAATCCCTCACCCGTGAATGAGAGTAATGACATTCTGGGTTGGCCTCTTTTCATTCCCCTTTGATTTTGAATAATAAATTCCCTCCTCACTAACCAGATGAACAATTTGGGAGTCTGTATTCCCTAGAAAGACGCTATTCTCACACCCATCAGACCGAATTAGGTGAAAATTCCTTGGCCTTAATGAATGTTGAAGGCTTTCAAAGGGCTAATGGAAATTCTTCTAGAAGTAACAATTTTCCTTCTATTGGTGAGACAGTTCTGAAGAAATTCCCTGAACCTCCTGGGTTATTTTGTACAACAAAATAGCCAGCGTTAGGTTGTCTTTGCTAATAGATAACGGGGAGAATGTGAATACTTGGAATCCGTGGAGAATCCTTAAGTTACATTTAGACCCAAGTGTTATACCTCCCTTCCTACCCCTTTATCAGAGCTGCTTATGGGAAACAGCATGGAGAAATATGCATTATTTCTCTGCCTGCTTCCTCCCATCATTCTTTTAGAAAGTGATGAGTGGCTGTCTGCCAGGTGGAATCTGGGTATCAAAATCCATTCAGTCAGATTCAGAGCTGCAAGCAGAGCCCCCACTCAGGTTGCTTCCGAGGAAAAGGAAGTAAGAGTCTTGTGCAAAACTCTTGCTTTATTGCCTTTACATTTGGTATTTTTGAGTCATCACATTTGAATTTAGATTCTTCTTGGTTGCTGCATTCTGTTGATTGATTTCATTCTGCATTCATGGCATCATCAGCGTTCCTGGGACTGTGCTGGGCACCTGAGATAAGAGAAAGCAGCCATGTCCCCGCTCAGTCCATGGGAGAGCTTCGGAAGGTGTGATAAGGCCTGTAGCAGCCTTGCCATATGATTTGCATCTTCGTCCTAAAGCCAGTGGGGAGCCATGGAAGGCTTTTAAGCAGGAGAATGACATGACCCACTTATGTTTTAAGTAAATTACTCGTGGCATTGAGGATACCAGTGGGATAGAAGGGTTGAGGCTGGAGGCAGTAAGAGTTCAGACGGTGGATATTTGTCAAGACCCTACTAAGTGTCAGGCACAGCTGCTGCTTGCTTAGGGATAAGCATGTTAGACAGTGTCTGCCCTCAGCGAAGAGGTGTAGTGGTTGGGAAGATGCATAATACATACGCAACAAATGCAGTTTTTCAAATAGCGATAAGTAATTTGAAGAAAATCAATAGAGTTATGGAACCTAGAATGTTTGGGCCTTAAGTAGGTGCTAGCCATCGGTGTAGTCAGTGAGGGCCTCTCTGAGGAGGTAAGCTGAGGTGATGAAGGGGAGGTCTAGGGAAGAGTGATCCTGATAGGGAGAACAGCAAGTGCAGGGGTCCTGAGTTGGGAATGAACTTGGCACAATGTTTGAGCCCCACAGAAGTCAGGGTAGCTGGATTATAGTGGAATGTAGACAAGTGAATGGTAGTCAGATGAGGTGGGAGGGTCTTCTAGGCTGTGGAAAGAATCTGGATTCATTCCAGTGGAATAAGAAGCACTGCAATTAATTAAATCAAGACTCAGCAAACTACAGTCCACTTGGCCCATTTGGCCTGCTGCCTGTTTCTATAAATAAATCATATTTCGCAGTCACCCCCATTGGTTTTACGCGTTTTGTGTGGTTGCTTTACACTATGAGAGCACAGTTCAGTAGTTGTGAGAGAACATATGGCCCACAAGCCTAAAATGTTTACTACCTGGCCTTTTGTAGGAAGTTTGCCTACCTATTAATGAAATGATCTAACTCAAGTTTTGAGGAGACACTGTGGGTGCAGGGTAAAGACTAAGGGGTAAGAGAAAAGAGTGTATCTGAATAGTTCAGATGAGAAATAATGTTGAGCCCCCAGGAAGCAGGGATCATATTGCTTTTATTCTGTTTAAAAGCACCCAGCTATGGTCTTTTCTTATTACATATTATTGAATGAATGGTGAGATAAATGAAGGGGGTGCTATCAGTGAAAATAAAGGGGAAGTGAGACTTTGAGAGATTTTAGGAGATAATAAACCAGCACAACTTATTGTTGACAGGGTGAACAGGAAGGGGTGAGGCATCTGCTCCAATGCCTGGGCTGAGGGTGGGATTTTAGGCCCCTGGATTTTCCCCAAACGTGTCCTTCTCTGAACTTCTCCATATTTTTCTCTCCTTATATTCCCTTGGACCTAAAACTAGCTTCCTCTCCTTTTTCCCTTCCTTGCTTTTAAACCATGAATTATAATTTTGAAACAAAAAAAAAAAAAAGAGGAGGAGAAGGTGGGGTAAGGTGGAGGAGCGGAGGGTGCCCTTCAGTTTCTGGTTCAGGTGTTGTGGTGGATGGCAGTGCCATTAACTGAGACAGGGAAAGTGGAAGAAGAACATATGAAGCCAGGGAAAAATAATTCATCTTTGGACAGAGGATACCCAGCACATTACGGGGAGATGTCTGAAAGTTGTTGGGAACCCAGGGCTGGAGCTCAGCAGCCTGAGTCCTAGACTGGTGGTAACAGGATTTTCAAGTTCTTCAGCTAACGGGGGCTCTCCCAAGGAGAGTGTGCGAAGAAGAGGTCAGGGAAGGACCTCAGTGGACATTTATTTCCTATACACTTTGGATCTAGAGAGGAGACAAATCTAATCTGGCTGTCTGGACTGTTCACATCTCTGTCTGGTTATTCCATGATGGTAGAGGTTTTTTGTTTTTGGTGGAGGCTGATAGGCTCTGATGAGGGTCTGAGGTAACAGCTCTTCTGTTGTCAGCTTCTCTCTCTTAAGTGGAATTGTCACCCGTGAAGGAGATGTCTCCAGAGAAAGGTCTGTGGACTTCCCCAAGGAGAGGGGGACCTCAGCTCAGGACCAGCGGGACCTTGGCATTCGTGATGGAAAAGAATTCCAGCATGAGCCAGAGCCAGACAGAGGTTTATTTAGGAAAGGTAGATACACATCCAAAGTTGAATGCGGGCTGTCTCAAGAGAGAAGCAGCCGCCACTTGGACTGGGGTCCAATATTTATAGAAGAGCTGCATCAGGGGCTGGACTGGAGGTGGATCCGGGATGGAGTTGCACGATTTCACACCAGTTTTCCCGCACCTGTGTATTTTCCTCAGTTTACAAGGGTGCAAGCGAAGGGGACAAGCTAAAGAGAGGCCATAGGCATGCGGGCCACAGAGTTGCTCAAGTTATACAGCTGTGCCTTCCGAATCTCAATGGCTTGAGGGTGTTTCCCCCAAGATTCAGTTATCTCATTCTTTATCCTAAATCCCTATCTCAGGATGCCTGGGGTGGTGACTGCAATCTAACACTGGAGCATTTGTGACCTTTTAACTCTGCATTTGATTCATAGCTGCTCTCGGGTGGAGGGTCTAGTTGTCCTTGGAGTTTTCTTGGAGCAAGAATTCTCTGACACTAGGATTAGAATGGTGGCTTGATTTTCTTCATTTTGATGCCATTTCTCTTAACTCGAAAGGCTAGTTAAACCCTTGATGTGCCCTGAACAATAGCCACACCTTTCCTTTTCTTTCTGTCTGGGAAAGGGGAAGCGAGGAAATGACTCATTAAAAACCACTTGTATTGAAAGTGGCCTTAAGGTAAGTGTAATCCTAGACTCGGATGTAAATCTCCCTTCTTTACAAAAGTCCATTTTGAAAACCCAAGAATAACATGAGAATTATAAAGGGAGTGGAGAAGTGGGACCATTCTCTACCTTTTGCCATAGCATCCCCACTTGTTTGTGCATTTTTAGATGGCTGAGCTAATGTACTCTTACATATAATATTCAAATTTTGGGGGACCACAGTTTCTCTTTCCCTAATGAGACGTTCAAGCAGTAGTCCTGCTATTCCTCTGTTCTGAAGGTAGTGACTTGCTAAGGTAAGAAGCCTGAAGCCTGATCATCTATTCCCAGTGTAGCAGAAATAGAATTTCATATCACCACCAATTCTTTCCCTGCCAAGTGAGTTAAGTAATAAATTTAAAAACATGAAAAAAATATTTTGGGAGATTTCTGTTGAGAAGTGAGACTTCCACCTCTGTTCTGTTCCATCCTGTGGACTCTCTGATCTTTACTATATGCTACTTTTAACAGTTTTTAAAAAAATCTTTGTTCAGTATTTCTTTATGCATACAGAAATAAACATGAATATATATTCTTATCCCTCATCCATTCTTTTACGCAAAAGTTAGTACATTATATAACCTGTTCTATAGGTTGTCTTTTGTCCTTACCAGTATGCCCCAGGGATCTTTCTATGTTGGTACAGAGAAAGTGGTCTCATTCTTTTATTAGAGCTGCATAGTATTCCATCATGTGTCTGACTGCCTCTGTTGAATCAATCACATAAAAATAGATACTTGAGTTGTTTCCAGTATTTGCTATTATAAGCGATGCCTCCATGAACAAATGCGCTTTTTAAAAGGTTTCACAGTACTGTGTATGCTATTTAAAATGAAATTATTATTCTTCATTCTTAGAATGCTTGTTGGTTTCATTGACTGATAAATTCCCAATTACTGGTATTTACCAGTAAAGCATTGATGACAGGACCAACATCCCTTCATAACTCAAGAACCTTTCATATGACTGCCCTATGAAGGCATGCTGCTCTATCTCAGGCTTATTTTAATAATAAAACCTTTGGAAATTTTAATAATGAAACATACTTAAGGCCCTTTGCTCAAGAAATCTGAATCACTGATCACTGCAATTACTGCCATGGCAGCTGTGGAGCAATTTAACAGGATAATAGTGAATAAGATAAATTACACTTCAGATTGTTAATGGATTGATGTACAGAAGCATGCAAGGGAAGATGGGGTGGGGAGGAGTAGCTTTTGAGTTTCAGCACACAGAAGATGGAGAAGCGGGCCATTGTAGCCATTACTACTTGGAATTAGTCATCCTCTGCTATCCTTTGGGCTTTAATGGGTAGAGAGTCCTGTTTTTATTACAGACAACAAATTGGGCTGATTCTTTTATTTGTGTGTCTCAATGGAGTGGGTGGCAATATGCTAGGTGACTTGCTAATTGTCTCATTTAGTACACTCCCCTTTCTGCTAGAGAATGAATTCTTTGGTGTGAAAATAGGGAGGCAGACTGGTTTTACAAATAGCTGCTGGCCAGGGGAATAAGAGTTTCTGCCAGGTGAGTGGTTAAAAAAGGCAGACTGGAAAAATAACTGTGGGATGGTAAGTGTTTGCCTCTTATTTACAAGGCTAGCATAAAGTCTCCCTGCGTGTTGGGGGTGGGGGAAGGGGTGGAGCATTTAAGAAGTAAGTACAGTGCTTGCTTTGTGTGTTCCAGGCATGTGTTTAGGGGAGAATAGTGACGATATGGGTCATATGGGTGGGGGTGGGCAGGCTCTGAAGGGGCCCAAGAAGGCAAATCCAGGAGTTGGCCGGGTTCCCCTCTTCCTGATGTTCCCTAGCACCTGGTTACATTGCGGATGCCTTAACATCCGCTAGGTATTGATCTTGTATACCTGCATTCTCTATAAAGCATTCAACACCTATTCTCTCATTCTTCCCCACCGAAATCCTTGGAGATGAAGGACAGGAGAATGAAGCTTTTCTTTCTTAGTGTTTAATCTGCATTAACACACCTTAAAGTGACACCAGATTTACAGAACTGTGTTGGCTATTAAAGCAAACTAAATTGTGTTAAAGTGGGAAAACCTTCTTGGAGAAAGAAGCTGGGGTAGACTGGGAGAACCAGACAGGTGAGGTTGCTCCACTGAACTGGAAAAGACCTTCGGCAGACGGAAGATGATCAGAAAATGGCATTCACATCCTGGTTCCGCCCTTTGACCTAGTTATATAACCTCCGACAATATGGATATTTTAATCCGTAAAATAAGGACAATCACATCTACTGTGCAGTGCTTTTTGGGAAATGATTAAATGAGATAAAAGAATAGAGTTGGCTCTCAGTAGGTGGTTGCTGTTGCTATTATGAGCAGAGTCTTCTGAAGGGTCTCACTTATAGGCTTGGAGAGAAGGCAGGTGCTCTCTCTTGCAGGAAGAGATTGGTACTTCTGGCTGTAGATCAAGAGGGCTGCCTTCAGGGTTGGGAAGCATATTGACAGTATTGGCGGAAGGTGTTAGTTACCATGGCAACTTGGGAATTCATTTGGAGGGAGAGTTGTGACTGGAGGTTATCTCACTGCAAGAGACTGACTGGTGGAGATAAAAAAAAAAAAGCTCTGTCTAGCAGGAATTAAATCTTGCTCACTCTGTATCTGCAGGAAATACCAAGAGATGTGCTTTAGAGAAAGTTCCAAATGTGATTCAGAATGTTGTGCAGGCCTTCCGGGGTAGTGGGTGACCATGTCTTAGTGGGCCCAAGTGGGCCCAGATTATTGCTTTTGTTCACAGATATTCAGTTTAAAAAAAAAAAAAAGAATCGATTTTAGTGAACTGTTTTTTTTTTTTGTTGTTGTTGTTATTTGAAAGTATGACATCACGGAGTCACACATTTGCTTCAGTCCTCAAGAAGGTTTTATTACAAGGAGCATGAGTGCAGAGCACACCTTAATCATTTACTTTGTTTCTAGGTTAAATGGCATGAGTACAGATGTTTCTCCTTGACTGGGCAATTCAGACACATTTTCTTTTCGTAAAGGCTCTCCTGGTGGGGCTGGAGCGGTGGCTCAGCGGTTTCGGCGCTTGCCTGGCAAGCACGAGGACCCAGGTTCAAACCCCAGCACCATGTACACAACTGAGTGTTGGAGCAACTAAGGCCATGTGAAAAACTAAATAAAGTTGTTTCTCTCTTTCCCTGTCTCTCTCACTGTCCCTCTCTCTTAAAAAAAAAAAAAAAAGGCTCTCCTGGTGGTGTCTGTTATCTTCTTCTAATTACATCCTTGCCTAGAAACAGAGGAATGGACCAAATGAAGCCTCTTCAACAGCATAATTCTAGATTTGCTGTTTAACTCTCTGCAGACTTCCAGTGCTCACTCTTTTTCTTAAGTTTGTCCATGTGACTTGTTTGGGCCAGCAAATTGTGGCCATACATGATACTTCTGGGCAGAAATAATTCAGTGTTCTCTTTTCCTGCCTCAGTGATGTGAAAGTTTATGAGCAAATAGAATCTTTGTCATTTTGGGCTTCTGAACTACAATGGTGAACAGACTTCCCCCTCCTGACCTTTGTCAGCCACATAGCATAAATAAAAAATGAGTTTTTGTTGTGTTAAGCCACTGAGATTTTTATGATTATTTATTACTGCAGCAGAACTCAACCCATCCTGATTGCTTCCGTCACTAAATACACACTTATTGATTACTTACCTTCATGCTGGGCACTACTAGTTTGGGGGTATAATAATGAATGAGACGAACGAAGTCTCTTCTTCGATGGAACCTACATTCTGCGAGGGAAATAGACAACAATTAAGTAAATAAAGATAATTACAAATTGAGATAAGCACGATGAAAGAAAATAAAAAGTTCATGTTGTAGATAAATCTTCAAAAAGCAAAAATTTCATGGGAAGGAAATGGAAATCTTCCAGGACCCACATTAATGATCTTTAATATTTCTCTATATGTCGGAAGGTACTTGGCATTTCTTTTTTTCTTTTTTTTAAGAAAGAGGGACAGTGAGAGAGAGAGAAACGATTTTATTTAATTTTTCATGTAGCTTTGGTTCCTCTAACACTTTGTTGTGTACGTGGTCCTGGGGTTTGAACTTGCGTACTTGCGTATGCCGGGCAAGCACTATAACCGCCAAGCCACCACTCCAGCCCAGTACTTGGCATTTCTTTTCTTTCTTTCTTTCTTTTTTTTTTTTTTAAAGAGAGAGGGACAGTGAGAGAGACAGAGAAAGAGAGAAACAACTTTATTTAGTTTTTGACATGGCCTTAGTTGCTCCGACACTTAGTTGTGTACGTGGTGCTGGGGTTTGAACCCGGGTCCTCGTGCTTGCCAGGCCAGCGCCGAAACCGCTGAGCCACCGCTCCAGCCCAGTATTTGACATTTCTAACATAGTTTCTTGCACCTTTGAAAGTAGATAATACTGAAAGCAAGAGAGAATGTGAGTTACTTGGTAGCCTTGTGACAAAATTAAGTAGTGTGTACTCCAAAATAAATGACAGCCAAGAATGATATTAATTTGCTTTGTATGTTTGAAAACTCATTAGTATCCCACTGGGTTTAGCGGGATATGAAATTCAAGCTTTGAGCTTTGTGTGCTCTTTTAAGCCCCTCCCCGGGGGCACCTACCTTTCTGCAGTCAGATTGTTTTGAGATTTGGTTGCTTAGTAGATACTGCGTCCAGTTTAGTGGTAACCTGGCTCCTGTGCTGGTGACAAGTGAAATTGAAATGAATGTTTTATATATATATATCTTGTCTAACATGATTTTGGAAATAGGTTGATAAAATGTTTCCTTAAATCTTTTGTAAATGTCCCTTTGAAACCTTTGAGACTGGTGGTAGTTTTTCTGGAAGAAGCATAAAGATGGAGCTAAGGACTGGTTTTAGGGGATATTAGTTACATTGCCAGCTGTTAATGATTTACTTTGTATGACCACGAAGATCCCTTGGTATAAGAGTTGGTATTCTGCCTCAGTGGGAGGAAGTGAGAAAAATGGAGCCTGGGAATTGTAATGGAAGAGGGAAGCTTATTAGCTCCCCCTGCCCTTTCCTTTGGGCAAACTAAAGCCATGAGACTGGAGTAAGGTCAGGTAAGGATGAATCAACTCATTGAAAAACTTTGGGTACTGGTAGAATATGGACTGGGCAATTGTATGTCCAAATTCAGAAAAACAGTTTTTTGTTCTTACTGTCTTCTGATACTGGGGATTGAGACCAGGGGTGCTCTACTACTGAGCTACATCACCAGCAAATCCTACCCCCTATGCCCCACCTTTTTATTTTGAAATGGTATCTTGCTGAGTTGCAGAGGCTGACCTGGAACTTGTGATCCTCTTGCCTCAGCCTCCAAGTAGCTGGAATTACAGGTGTGTGCCACTGCACCCAGCTCAGAAAAACACTTTTCCAACTGCAGTGAAAAGGAGTCTGGAGAGTTGTGCCTGGTGGCATTTGCCCCTCATCTGTCAAGCCTGTCTTATGGTCATTCTCAGGGGAAAATTGAGGATCTCTAAACTGAGCTGACATTTTTTTCTGTCTTGGATGTTTTAGTCATCTGATTTTGACTTATTCCCTGAAAAATCAATCTGGATGCAACTTCAGGGAAGTAGGGAAAATGGATAAAAAAAACTCCCCAGCATAAAACACACACACCCTCACAAATATATGGGTGTATTGATGTATTGTAAATTTTCGTGTCAGGACTCATGCCAGCAGTTTAATGATGTGTGTAGCAAAGTCTCTTGTTGGCCCCATTCAGAAACCCTAAAAAGAGTTGTGAGCCTGAAAGTATTGAAGCTGAAGGCCAAAAACAGTGATCACATTACCTAGGGCCTCATGAATAATTCAGCTAAGCTTAATGTTTTTTCCATGATGAAAATAAAAGCTGAAATATTTGGCATAATGTAGGCAAATTTCACCCCCCTTTTGGGAGGGTGGTTGGTCATGAGGAATGTGAGGAAGGGTGGAGAAAAATAAGGAATCTTTTAACCAAGTGTTTGGAATCTCTCAACATTCTACCTCTAAAGAAGTAAATAGATTAAAATTCAGGTTAGAGGTTTAAAGGTGTTTCCTTCAAAATGCTCATTAACAGCTGAAGATTTGAGCTTGAGAAGCACTTAGAAAGTTGCTCCTAAAGTCTTAGAATGGTGATCACTGAACTAAAAGGGAAGGAATGCGTGATTATTCTTGGTGGTAGGAAACCCAAGGAGTGTTAGTCTGTTACAGGAAAATGATGGTCCCTAGGTATGAACAAAAGAGCTTATGGATGTTGAAAGTTGTGTGCAAATTGAATTACTATAAATTGAATTACAAATTAAAGGGATTAAGAAAACTTTATAAGACATGCTAGAAAATTAGAATTATTTTTCATGAAGTGAGTCTATTTTTTTTCTCACCAAGTTAATTATTAAATCTAGGTTTTAGTTTGTTGATTTAATTTAAATTAAGACCTCTGCCATTCAGGGGATAAATCTTTGTACATCTTGTATCTTTTGTCTCTTCTCTTTTTTTGGTGCTAGAAATCCAACCTAGAGTGAAATGCAGGCTAGGCAAGTGCACTACTGCTAGGTACAACCCCAGCCCCCAGGTCTTGCCTCTTTAAATAGGTTAAGTCTCCTATTTCTTTCTTTTTAACTAAAAACAAAAACAAAAACAAAAACAAAAAAAAAAAACAAAACTAAGAATGTTTGAGCTGGAAGGAGCTTAGAGCTCATCTACAGCAAGTAAATAACCTATTAGGCAGAAACTAAGGCCTAGAAAGGTTGTGTTATTTGTTCATAGTCCCCTCTAGTAAAAGAAAAAATAAATTATTATGAATAGAGCAAAAAGAACAGAAAGAATAAATTCTTATTTGTTTAAAAACTTACGTACAAGGAAACTATTGACTGGCATGACCTGTGTCTTTTATGCGTTATGCTTTTTATCTCTTAAAATATGATGTGATACCTGGGAATCTAGCTGCCATCTTGTGATATAAAACTGTGCTAATTCACTAAAGATTTCTGATGTAACCCTGAATTCTTTATTTTATTTAAAAATTTTTTATTAGTGCACTATAGTTGTATATATTGATGGGATTTGTTGTTACATATTCATACATGTCCACAATATAACAATATAATTTGGCCAGTATCACTCTCCAACATTTTCCTCCTCCTTTCCTGCCTCTCACCTCTTGGTCCCTGTCCTCTACTGATCTCCTTTTGATTTTTAGGAGATCCAACCTTTGTTTTCCTTTTTCCTCTCTAGCTTCTGCATGTCAGAGAAAACATATGCCCCTTGACCTTATGAGTTTGACTTATTTCACTTAATATGGTTCCATCCATTTTCCTGCAAATACCATAATTTCATTTTTCTTGATGACTGAATAAAACTGCATTGTGTATATATGCCACATTTTCTTTATCCATTCATCTGTTGATGGACACCTAGGCTTCCTACCATAGTTTGGCTATTGTGAATTGTGTGGGTAAGCATGTATCACTTATAGTAAGGTTATTTTAATTCTTCACATAAATACTGAGAAGTGGTATAGCTTAGTCATATGGTGCGGAACCCTGAATTCTTGATGACAGCCTTAAGCTGCTTAACCAGTTTCTTCATTGTAATTATTATTTTGGATATCACAGATAAGACAATTTTATAGAGAATAACCCAAAAGTAGGTCAAAACCCCAAAAGCTGCTTGCGGAGTCATTGAAGAGTTAACAGGGCAATAAGATTTTATGGGCCATAGTGTTCAAAAATAAAGAAACTCAGAGAAGAGGCATCTGAGAGGCTAGGAACCTAGTAAGACTTTCAAACATTCATGGGGGCTAAGGATGCAAAATTGAAATTAGGACCTGCTAAACAGGTCAGGCCTTGTAAACATTTTGGGGTTTGGATGGATGCCATGAAGGGCAGAATTTTGGGATAAGTATGATCTGCAAACTGATTAAACCTCATAGAAACTGAGGTGCAGTTTAATACCCTCTCACTTCCTGAACAGGTTAAGGATATTGGGATGGCCAGTTTTCTTAGCCACATCTCAGAAGCAAAGGACAATCTTCTTTGAAGAGGTCTTAAGTTATTTCTATAACTTTTCATATAAAATGCTCAGTATGCACCCAAATATAGATAGGCAGATGAAATGACATGACAATATGATTTGAAACTAAGAGAAGTAATAGAAAATAGAAAAAGATCTACAAAGAATCCAACTACCTGTAATGGCATATGTGGATTAAAAAGCAACTGAAAAATATGTTCAAGAATAAGAAAAAAATAAAATTAATAATTTTTATGGAAAACTGGAAGGTAATGGGACTGCAGCAGTGGCTCAGAGGTTGGAGTGATTGCCTGGCATGTGCAAGGATCTGGGTTCAAACCCCAGCACTACATACACAACTAAGTGTTGGGGAAACAAAGACCAGGTGAACAATAAATAAAACTGTTTCATTTTCTGTCTCTCATTCTCTGCCTCTATTAAAAAAAAAACCAAAGAAAAACAAAAAACAAACTGTGTAAATTAAAAATAGACAAATGATAATTACAAAACAAAAAAATGAGTGAAACAAGAATTTAGTGAATGGGTTTCACATAGTATAGATGCAGTTGAATAAACAATAAACTAGTGATGTATTAGAAGAAAATATTCAGAAGGAAGCACAGAGATAATTTTTTTAAATGTAGTAAAGAATATTAGAGATATAAGGAACCACACATAGAAAAGATCTAATGTACTAGCAAATTGGAAGCTCAAAAGGAAAGGACAGAGAGACCAGGATAGAAGCAGTATGTTAAGGAAAATGTTAAGTAATGTGTTGAGTGCTTTCCTAAGCTACAAAAGATATCAAACTACAAATTTGAGAAGTACCTTTTTTTTTGGCACCAGGGATTGAACCCAGCCCTTTTTATTTTTTATTTTGAGACAGGATTTAACAAAGTCACTTAGGGCCTCACTTCCTGAGTTGCTGGGACTGTACAATGATGCTAGGCTTAAAAAGCACTTTGGATTTTCAGGACAAATCCAGAAAGCTGCACCTATACACATGATAGTAAAACTGACTGAAAAACAAGGCCAAAAAGGATAAGATCTTAAAAGCAACCAGAGGAAAAAGGACATTTTACCTTTTTTTTTTTTTTAAACAGAGAGGGACAGTGAGAGAGAGAGAGAGAGAGAATCAATTTTATTTAGTTTTTTACGTGGCTTTCGTTGCTCTGAGACTTCATTGTGTACATGGTGCTGGGGTTTGAACTTGCGTTCTCCTGCACACCAGTCAAGTGCTGTGGCCTCTGAGCCACTGCTCCAGCCTGACATTTTACTTTTAATGACGAATCAAGACCAACAGGTGATCCTCAGTCAAAATAAAAAGGAAGCCAGAAAAAATTGGATTGATATCTTCAAAGTGTTCCAAAAAATCAAGTCAAAATAAAATTCTATACATAGTGAAAATACCCTTTAAAATTGAAGGTGATAGGTTCCTCCATTTTAATATGACTTGAGAAAATTTTAATAAAATGATTGATGACAAACATGGACTAGGTGTTTCAAGATAAATCCAGGATAAAAGTGGAAGTAAGGATAAGAGTAGAAGAATATTGTGTATAAATTATGTGTGTTATGAAAAAACATGCATATAAAAATAAGAGGAAAAGGAAGGCAGGTAGAATCCTAGATAGAATAGGATTATCATAAAATTAACAGATAGGCGAGGGTTAAAGGATTCATGAAAGACCAAACCAAATAGTAGGAGAGTAAGGGGAAAAAGAGGCTGAGGATATTTTAGAAAATATTAGTATAAATATAATGGCCAGAAAAAAAAATGCAAACATCGTAAGTAGGAGAATACAACAACAAAGAAGACAGATCACAGAGCGAGTGTAACATAATCAAAGCAGTAAAAATAGCATAAAATATGACAGATATGAGACTGAATGAAAAATATAAATGAGCTGAAATTCACCTTATAATAAAAGGAAAATATTTTCAGAATGGCTCTCTTTTGCTGTGTACAAAAATCATACCTAAAACAAAATTATTTCCAAGGACCAAAATTAGTAGGCTAGCTAAAAGACACACAAGGATGCTGTTAGCAGTGTTATTTGTAAGACCTAAACAACTACCAGAATGCCTATCAGGACTAAAGTGCATAAATATAAGTTGTGGTATAGTTATTCAGTGGACCCAGGGGACTGCTACTGTAAATAATGAGAATATATGGATCAGAACTATACACCATAACATGGATGAAGCCAATTATCGTAATACTGGGTGGAAGAGGTACAAGAGTACATAGCATGTTATTCTGTTTCTATGCAGTTTAAACAGGCAGGACCAATCTGTAGTGATAGTGATCAGGATCATGTTCGCCCCAAAGGGAGACCACAGCTACAAGGGACACAGAGGGGCTTCCAGTGCCTTGGAGATGATCCGTTTCTGGATCTGGGTGCTGGTTGCATAGTTGTATTCACTTTGTGGAAAAAAAATTTAAACTAGATGCTTAAGAGTTGTGGCCCGGGGCTGGAGCGGTGGCTCAGCGGTTTCGGCGCTTGCCTGGCAAGCATGAGGACCCGGGTTCAAACCCCAGCACCACGTACACAACTAAGTGTTGGAGCAACTAAGGCCATGTGAAAAACTCAATAAAGTCGTTTCTCTCTTTCTCTGTCTCTCTCACTGTCCCTCTCTCTTTTGCACATATATATGTTACATTTTAATAAAAGACTCACATTTAAAAATGTAACTTGTTTAAAAGCAGAAGATAAAATGTAAACTTCTGTGGAATAATGGACTTAGAGTCACTGCAGATAGTAAATTTTAATTCCAATTTATATGAACACTGCTTCCAGGCTCTTGAAGGCCTTTGCTTTTTCTTTATGATATCTCAAGGTTGCTCCTTAACTTTGTTTTTGCATTTCAAATTAAAAATAGAGTCCAGAAAAACAGGATAGAGGATTCAGAAGTAGATCTAAATACATAAAGGAATTAGGCATAGAGTAAACTGTGGCATTTTCAAATTAGTGGGATGGGAGAGAGGGATGCATTTTTCAATAACTAATTTTGAGACAAGTGGGTAGCCATTTGGGAAAAAAATTAAATTGGATCCCTATCTTTCTCTTTATATGAAAGTAAATTTTATAGCATATAAAATATACATGTACAAAATGAAACCGTAAGAATATTAAAAGAGAACATATGAGACTATTTTTAAAAGAACCGTAGAATAAATTCTAAGCGTGATAGAAATTCTGAAGCTATGTAAGAAAAAATCATAAATTTTAGAAGTTCTCCATGGTTATAAAAAATATCTTAAAGCCTAAAGACAAACAGGGGGAAATATTTGCAGCAATGTGAAAGGGTTAATTTCCTTATAAAGTGTCCACACGGCCAACATAGAGTCAAAAAAGATCAGTAATCCAAAAGAAAAAACAACAACCATAAAGGCTCATTGCAACATAGGAACACATGAATATGGGAAATGACTGATGCCTGATCTCTCATAATTGAGAAATACAGATTGCATTATAACTACTGGACACAATCATTTTCCACATATTAGCTAGAAACATTTGCTAATGCCTTGCACTGTCAGGGTATACAGGACAGCAGGAAGTCTCATACGTTATTGGGCAGCATAGAAAATTCAAAATGTATATACCTTTTAATTTATGGGTTCCTTTCTAGGAATTTATTTTACAAATATACTCACATATGCGTTCATTACAGTATAGTTTATGGTGGCAAAAAAATTGGAAACAATGTCAAGAGACATCAAAATGGGACTTGTAAATGACAGCATAGCCATCCAGGAGAATGCTGTGTAGCCAATAGAAACAGAGGCAAATTGATATGTACTATTTCAAAATATCTTCAAAATACATTTTTAAATGAAAGCAAAAATGTGTTGTAGGGCTGAGCTTTTAAAGTGGAAGGAACAGGGCTGGGGGCTGGAGTGGTGGCTCAGCGGCTATGACGCTTGCCTGGCATGTGCAAGGATGTGGATTTGAACCCCAGCATCACGTACACAATGAAGTGTCTGAGCATCGAAGGCCACTTGAAAAACTAAATGAAATTGATTCTGTCTCTCTCTTACTGTCCCTCTCTCTTAAAAAAACAAAAGAGGAAGGGACATATACACAGATGCTTGTATATACGTAGATTATTTCTAAGAGGATATGGAAAAAATAGTAACTGGTTTTCTCGAAGGTATAGAACTCAGGGGCAGAAGGGGATTATATTCCTGTCCCTTTGCCCTCAAAGTGTCCCTGTAGATTTCTAAACATGCTGGAGCGTGGAATGAGATGGTGGTGCTGTTTGAGTTTAAAGGAATCCAGCTTCTCTTCAGGGCCTCCCAGCCCTCTAGCAGGGTCTCTATATGGACAGCTGTAGATTTTTACCTAGGAAAAAACTTAAAAAACTCAGGGATAGAAGGGGAACTTACTTTTTATTGTTCACTGTTTGTGTTGTTTAGAAGTGTTTCCCCCTGTGAATGAATGTTCCGCATACGTAGAAAACATAGACAAAACCAAGCAGAACCAAACCACTTCTACTGTCCGTAGTGATCCTTAACAGAATGCTGTTGGCATGTTGGATGCATGTTTGATGTATGCGACTGTCCTACCCAGTAGAGGACATTATATTCCTGTCCCTTTGCCCTCAATGCCAATAACATTTCCCTAGTCATTGTGGTAGATAAAAAGTGTCCCTGTAGATTTCTAAACATGCTGGAGCGTGGAATGAGATGGTGGTGCTGTTTGAGTTTAAAGGAATCCAGCTTCTCTTCAGGGCCTCCCAGCCCTCTAGCAGGGTCTCTATATGGACAGCTGTAGATTTTTACCTAGGAAAAAACTTAAATGCACTTTCTTTCCATAACTGATGGTTTTTAGTCAGTAACACTGGACATTGATCTGGACCAGTGGCTTGCCAGGGAGAAGCGTGATGTTTATCATTTGGGACAAATGGGCACAAGTTCAGGAAACAGGATTTTGGTTCTCTTTCCTTAAAAAGTTGTGGAGGTTTGGTTATATGCTAATAGCTTTGGTCCATTTCTCTGTGATGTGCTTTTTAGCTTCTTTCTAACCAAAAAAAAAAAAAAAAAAAAAAAAAATCCTGCTGCACTATTCTCTGCCAACAGATTTTCCTGAGCTGGAAGGAACAGATGTTTGTTGGAAATTGGCATCTGTCTCTCCCCTTACTGCGATTGTGCTTCCTCTGAGCCGAGGCCCATGTAACACTGAATTCCATTAGAAGGTTCTCTCCTGAGACTCATGGTGAAGAATTTCTAAGACTGTAGTCTTCTAAGAGGCTATAAGGAGACGAGCTGAGGCTCCTGTCCTGTCTCCTTGGCCAAGAGTTATTTTTGGCCCTTCTGAAGCAGGAGGCAAGCTACTGGGACAGAGATCCTCTGCCTTCAGGACTTGGTTTTCTACCAGGCCTCACAACTGTGGTACACTCAGGGATAGAAAACACCCAACTAGAAATGTTTCTTCTCAGAAAACACCCACAAACAGTGATTATTTGGAGTGTTTGGAGTGTTCTTGTACAGTGCACCTACCCAGGTGTCTTCTATTATAAATTAATTTTTCTCTAACCTAAGTGCACAATAAAACAGAATGTACCTATCCTTTCCCAAACCCTCAGATTTTTTTCCTTCTCCCTTTTTTCTTTCTTTCTTTCTTTTTTTTTAAAATGACTCTTCTTTTCTTTCTCTTTCAATGTCTCGTTCCGGACCTCAACCAGGAGTAAGACACCCCCAGAACATTGCCTCAAATCATTCTGAATAGTGCTCCTGGTGATTTTAAAAAACATTGTAAATGACATTTATTGCCTTTCTCTAATTGGAAAAGCAACATGACTGTCATAGATAATTTGGAAGATACAAAAAAGCAAAACGAAATAATTGTTGAGAAAGGGCTGGAGTGGTGGCTCAGTGTTTGGAGCGCTTACCAGGCATGCATTAGGACCCAGGTTCAAACTCCAGCACCATGTATACAACTATGTGTTAGAGAAACACAGACCAGATGAAACGCTAAATAAAGTTGATTCTCTCTTTCTCTCTCTCTCCTTCTTTCTCTCTCTCTCAAAAAAAAAGGGTACTATCTTTTTCTTCTGAACTATCATTTTCTCTTTGCAGCCACAAAATCCTTCATCCCACTTTTTTTTTTTTTTTAAAAAAAGAGAGAGGGACAGTGAGAGAAAGAGAAAATCAATTTTTTATTTAGTTTTTCATCTGGCCTTTGTTTCTCCAACACATGCCAGGCAAACATTGTAACCGCTGAGCCACTGTACCAGTCCACTTCATCCTTCTTCTTAGTCTTAGAGTATTAGGTGATTGGAGGTCCCGGGAACTCACACCGATGTAAGAGCACATCAGTAGCAGTAGCAGGCTGCTGCTCCCTGATTTTGTCCTGCAGCCATGCAGACCAGAAGGCCCTGAGTCTCTGGGACAAGGTTTCTGGGAAGAAGGAGTAGGAGTGAGTAGTATGTGCGGTACTGTGCCTGGAGTCTATCCTCCCAGGCTGGTCAGCTTTTGCTCTTTGGACGGGGACAAAGACTGGGGATTTCTGTTTGTTCCTAGAATTCAAGGTCTGTCACCTTGGCTCTGCCTCTGTGTTCTTGGGTTTTTAAAATGGAACCTCTTTGTTGTGGAATACTGATTGTACTGTTGAATTTTGCAGATTATAGTTGGGATCCGGAGTGAGAAACCTTCTCCCTGAAGAATTTGGACTTTTGCTTTTGGCTGGTGCCAAGAGTAGGGCAAGTGACACAGAGGTCTTAAGTCATTCCAGTTTCAGACTGATTTGGAGCCTCAGTTACCGAAGCGGTGTGAAAGTTCAAAAGAGATTGTCCTCTAATTTTGACAAGTCTACTGGGGGCACTTTTCATTTTCATAAAATCCCTCCTGTGGGTAGTCCCTGTGCTGAGAGATGAGAGCTTATGAGTTTTTCCTGTTGATATCGTTTTTATGATATTGGGTAAGTGTTTCTATAAGACTGCTGGATATTGGGCCTGGGAGTGTACTCATTGTAGGGTAAGGCACTTTGCAGAGCTCATTCTCTTCTTTCCAAGTTCTTTGATTTCATTTTGCTTTTTCTGTCCTTTCACACAGTCTGTTCTGATGATCTTGTATCTAGATCCCAGGTATGTATTCCTAATTCTCCCTCTAAAAATTCTGCATCTTTAAGAGCAAGATAGAGGAAGAGGGAAAGAGGTTTATTATTAACTATGGTAGTTTTAAAAGAGAAATTTTGCTGAACAACCTCTCTGTGGATTATAACTTTTTGAAGAATATGATGCAGGGGTTCTTGCTCCCACCCATCCTGCCAGACAGCTCATCAAGAAGCATGTATTCCTGAGCTTTGCAGGCATCCATTTGATCTGCCTCTGTCTTGGCCCCTGTAATTTCCTCTTTGTATATGCTGGTGTTGGGGGATGGCAAATGGGTCCGAAGAAATCTGTAAGGGTGACCTTGGTGCTGGGTGTGGGGGTGCACCCCTATAATCCTAGCTCCTTGGGAATCCGATGTAAGAGGATCGCAAGTTTGAGACACCCTGGGTTCAATCTCTAGTACTATAAAACAAAAATGACTTCTAGGTGGGCATAGATTCTTTCTTATATGTCCCTAATCCAGAGCCTCTCCTAGGTTTTCCTAAAAGTCTGCTCTCGGTGCATGAATAGGAGTCCACTGTGTTTTTACACTGGAGTGTGCGCTGACCAATCATTTTTGGTTTTCACCAACAGGGCATAATAATACGTGCTCAATAAAGATTTGTTCAACTGAAGTGGTTTGTATTGAATATGATTCGTATGCAATTTTATATTCTTATAAAGTCTGTTCTCAGTCAGAGTTCCTTTTTTAAAAATTATATATTACTACTTTAAAGGTTGTCCTTTCCTGAATTTTCTTTTCTTTTCCTCTGCACCCACTTGCTTCCATTGTTCCAAATTTAGGTACATTGGAAGTGAGACCAGGTGAGTGAGGAAATAACTTTGTCAAATTAAATTGTTCTGTCAGAGAAAGATGGGGGAGATGGCTAAAACAACCAGAATCTTTTGTCAGAAAATGGAAACTGGTTAAAGCAGACAGGACAGAAATTGACAGGAATACTTTGCTTCAAATCTCAGTGTGCCTTAGAATAGCCCTCTGCATTGTGGTGACTCTAAGCTTTGCAGTGTTCTTGGGACAGCCCATGGGGGGTGGGGGCGGACACTGTTCCTCTTCCTGGGAACTTCCCAGTGCCCTGCAGGCCTACAACAGACCTTTCCTCCTCCCCTCCAGCTCTTGGCTCTTGATTTCCTGTGTCCATTCCTGACCCTCCTCCCCCATAAAAGTGAGGTAAAAAAGCCATTAGCTTTTGGTCTGCTCTGCTTTTAATCTTCTTCCAAGGCAGCAGCAAGTGCAATCCCAGTCCCTTTCAGCCCCTTCCACGTGGGTGTCAGATTGAGTGTTTAACTTCTCCTTTATGAAAATGCACATTAGCTATTCAGAGACTTAATCTCCTAATGATTTGTGTGTGTTGGTAAAAAGGAAAAGCCATCATCCCTGCCTGGTATACTCAGATGTTCCCTTTGGTACACTGATGGCAGGATTTCAAAAGCAAAGGACCATTTAATTTAATTTTGCAGATGGCGGGAGGTAGTGCAAGAAAGCTTGGTCACAATATGCC
>PVKS010001599.1:0-137183 GCA_004027875.1 Aplodontia rufa | reverse complement strand
GAGGCTTTGTTAGGTCAGCCGTCTGTCCTACTGCTTCAACATAAATTCTAGTATCAACAGATGAGAGAAACCATTCGGCCCTTAAGTCTCTGAGCTTGGGAGACTTCACTAAGCATAATTCTGTCCATCTCCATCCATTTGACTTCGAAAGCTATAATATCATCTTCTCTGATGGCCAAGTAGTATTCCATACTCGGCCATCAGAGAAGATGTTTGTTTGTTTTTTCATGTGACTTTCATTCCTCTGACACTTTGTTATGTATTTGGTGCTGGGGTTTGAACTCGAGAACTTGCACATGTGAGGCAAGCGCCGCAACCTCCGAGCCACTGCTCCAGCCCTAAACAGATCAATCTTAAGAGTGTTGCCCACTCTGACAAAGCCTTTGCTGAGATCTTCCTTCAACATTTGTAGTGCTGGAAGTCCACATGGGAAGTAAGTCTACAAGTGTCTCTTAGCGCCCCATTCAGATCATCTATGATGGCTATATTGAAGTCCCATATCCATAGTCTCTTGGGAAAAATGCCAGCACACAGGAGACTTCAATATGTGAATGAATGTTAAACTGAATGGTGGTGATTGCCCCTCATACCCGAGGATGACTTCTCTCTGGGTCGTTGGGTGTTGGGTTTCTCACAGTAGGTCCAGGGACTGCAATGCAGGCAGAGGGTCAAGTTGGCATGGGACTTGGGGTACCTTCATTGAGCAGCTAGAAGGGAAGTAACAGTGTATCTTGAAGATGGGGGAGACAGGCTGGAAAGTTCTTGTTTCTGTTGCACTTGGCAATGAAAGGCTGAGCTATGGACCCGCCTCTCCTGTGCATTCTGGAGAGGGGTCTCTATCTAAAGGAGCATTCCCTCATTCTGGCTTTTCATTCCTCCTCCTGATCAAAACCCTCTCTTTGTGACTCATGTAGTTGCTGTAGAGATAATGCTTATGTCAGAAGCAGCGGCCATTCATTTGTGAGCAGAGCAATGACTATTCAGAAACAAGTCTCCTCTCATCAGGCAAATACCCCTAATTAAGAAATCCAGAGTCAGATTCTGTATCATGGAAACATAATTTCCTTTGACTCAGAGTTCCAGGAATTGCTGCCGGCTATGAACCTTTCTTGGTTTCCTGGGTTGAACAGCATTATCCTTTGCCCTGAATTTTCTTGGACAAGAGTGAATTCAATCTAACATTTATGAAGTATTTTCCATGTGCCAGGCCTGGCCCTAATGACTCAAGAAGTAGGAGTGAACAATCACAGAATTCCTGCCTTCAAGGAGTTTACAAAGGCACGAAAGACTCTTTATATGTTAGTCTCTGAATGGTATGTGGAACCTGATAGAAAGATGAAAACTGGGCTTGGGTACTGTTATTGGTTGAATTGGGTCCCTCCAAAGTTTATATGTGGAAGTTGTCTAGTACCTCAGAATGTGACTTTATTTGTAAGAAGTGTTTTTTAAAAATTTTTTCAACTTTTTTTTACTGGTGCATTATAGTTGTATATAATGGTGGGATTTGTCATTACATATTCATGCATGCAGTACAATATAACAATATAATTTGGCCATTATCATTCCCCCCTCACTCTCCTCCCCTTACCCCTTGGTCCTTTTCTTCTGTTGATTTCCCTTTAATTTTCATGAGATTGCCCCCACATTTCTTCTCCTTTTTCCTCTTTAGCTTCCACATATGACAGAAAACATACACCCCTTGACCTTCTGAGTTGGAATTATTTTGCTTAACATGGTGGTGCCTAGTTCCATCCATTTTCCTGCAAATGCTATAATTTTGTTTTTCTTTATTGCTGAGTGAAACTCCATTGTGTATATATACCACATTTTCTTTATCCATTCAACCATTGATGGACACCTAGGCTGGTTCATAGTTTGGATATCGTGAATTGTAGTGCTATAAACATGGGTATGCATGTTTCACTGAAGTAAGATGACTTTAATTCTTCAGGATAAATACAAGTTGTTCATATGGTGGTTCCATGCCTAATCTTTTGAGGAACCTCCATACGGATTTCCATAGTGGTGGTACTAATTTATAATCCCAACAACAGTATAAAAGTGTACCTTTTCCTCCACATCCTCTCCAGCATTTGTTTTTATGTGTATTCTTGATGATTGCCATTCTGACTGGTATGAGATAAAATCTGAGTGTAGCTTTGATTTGCATTTCCTTAGTTGTTAATGAACATTTTTTCTTATATTTGTTGGCAAGATATTTCCTCTTTTGAAAAGTGTCTGCTTAATTCATTTGCCCATTTATTAATTGGTTAATTTCATTTTTGATGTATATTTTTTGAGTTCTTTATATATTCTGTAACTTAAACTTCTGTTAGAAGAGTAGCTAGCAAAGGTTTCCTCCCATTCTGTAGACTCTCTCTTTACATTGCTAACTATTTCCTTTGCTGTGCAGAAGCTTTTTAATTTTATGCCATCCCAATTGTTAACTCTTGGCATTACTTCCTAGGGTTCTATTGAGACAGTTGTTGCCTGTGCCTATATGCTGGAGTGGAGAACCCTGTGTTTTCTTCTAGGAGTTGCATCGTTTCTGGTCTAATGCCATTTTGAGTTGATTTTTGTGCAGGGTGAGAAATAAAGATCTAGTTTCATTCTTCTACATACGGATAACCAGTTTCCCCAGCATCGTTTGTTAAAAAAAAAAAAAAAAAAAAA
The DNA here is from genome assembly GCA_004027875.1 of Aplodontia rufa. Taxonomy (NCBI): domain Eukaryota; kingdom Metazoa; phylum Chordata; class Mammalia; order Rodentia; family Aplodontiidae; genus Aplodontia; species Aplodontia rufa. Next base: position 134,510 of record PVKS010001599.1, on the reverse strand, counting down.
AATTCTGCCTTTTCGGAGAGACATTCTTTATAGAGGCAATTAAGTTAAAAGGAGATAATTAGGATGGGTTCTAATCCAATATGGCTAGTGTCCTCATTAAAAAGGGGAATTGAACAGAGAGATATACTTACAGGGAGGACTATGTGAAAAGATGGCCATCTACCAGCCAAGGGGAGAGACCTGGAACAGGTCTATTCCTCATAGTCCTTGGAAGGATCAACCTTACTGACACTTTAATTTCAGATTTCCAGTCCTCAGAACTGTAAGACAATACATTTCTGTTGTTTAAGTCACTTACCTGGTGGTATTTTGTTACAACAACATTAGCAAACTAATATACATGTTTAGTATTTCCTTCTTGCTCTTATATAATCTGGTGGGAAAAATGGTGGGTGGGCATAATTTAAATACTTTTGTAGTTTACATTTACTAGAAATCTGATAAATTTGTTCATTCATTTCTTTGTTCATCCAATCCCCATCTCCTTACCCTGATTTATTATTTTTATTTTTATTTTATTTTTTTTCAGGTTACTAAAAAAAATATGGAATGCTTCACGAATTTGCGTGTCATCCTTGCGCAGGGGCCATGCTAATCTTCTCTGTATCGTTCCAATTTTAGTATATGTGCTGCCGAAGCGAGCACTGATTTATTATTTTTAAAAATTATACTTGCCATTCTGGAAAATTACTTTATATGTTGTTTACTTGTTCATTGTTCTATACTTGTTTCATGATAGATGTGTAGGAAGTAGTTGAATAAAAATGTACCCTCCCTTGTTTAATTTCCTTTCTTGCCACTCAATATTCAAGCACCTGTATGTCTACTGTGTACACAGCACTCTATGCTTACTTTTTCCACATTTTTATTGGTGCATTATAGCTGTACATATTGAATTCCATGCTTATTTCTGCCACAAATCTGTGATTTCAGGAGCGAGACAAAATATGTACATGCGAGAGGCTATGTGTTAGACAGCTTTCTGTCACTATGACAGACACCTGAGATAAATCAACTTATGAAGAGAAAAAGTTTATTTTTGGCTCACAGTTTTGAAGATTCTAGTCCATGATGGATCAGGTCCATGGGCATTGGGCCTCTGGTGGGGGTGCCAGATAGCAATGGTGGGGAGGGCATGGGCAGAGCATAACCACTCACCTCATGGCCAGGAAGCAAGAGAGTCAGAGGAAGAGGAAGGGGCTGATATCCCACAATCCTGGTCAAGGATATATCTCCAAAGACTTACAGACTTCCCACAAGGACCCATCTCCTAAAGGCTCTGCCACTTGCCCACAGTGCCACACTGGGAACTGAACCTTCATCACATGAACCTTCGGGGGACATTTAAGAGCTAAACTGTAGCAGGCTGCATGGTCTCCTGAGAGTGGGTGTGTGCTGTCAGGTACTGGCTAACAACTGTTGCTGAGAGGGAATGGTCAGTGGGCTGCGGATGAGCAGGACTAACCCACAAAGGAGAAGTCTGCATTTGAGATGAAAGAAGGAAACAGGAGAGATAGAGGAGTAGCATGTTCATAATGCATTGCCTTCCCCAACACCTGGGGCCTATGTTTATATATAGTAGGATGCTGCAGGTCCGGTTTGGGCAAGGTCTGGGGATGGAGATGGCAGACAAAACTTAGAGGCTTCCTTCTAACATGTCAGGAGGTAAGAGTCAAAGTTCAGGGGTCCTCAACTCTGGCTGCATATTAACATCACCTTGGAAACTTTAAAAATCTTTTTTAATGTATTTTTATGTATTTGTTTATTTTTATTTGTTTGACATAGTTTTACATATTGGAGGGAATCTTTGTTACATATTCATGCATACATGAACATTGACAAAGTAAGTTAAGGCTGACCCTAGTCCAGGATCTCCCCATTTTGACCACTCCTTGCTCTCATGCCTCCTTTGCTTTACTCCTATGTTATAGGTAGAAATAAGCATATACATGTGTATTGATTTTTTAATTTTTTGAGCTTCTCTGCCCGCCTGTGTATAGTTGGGCTTCTCATGGGAGTCAAGAGTTCCCAGTTGCATTGATAACCCTCCTAATCCCTCCCTCCTTTTCCTGCCTCCCTCCCTTCTCCCCTCAGCTTCATAGTTATGGTTCCCCCTGCTTATGTAAAAATTCACATATGTTGAGTGTATTTTTGAGCTTAGCTAACTTTCATCTTGTCTTAGATTTTACTTTAGCCTCCACATATGGGAGAAAACTTTCAGCCCTTAAGTCTCTGAGTTTGGGATATTTCATTTCAGCATAGTTGTTTCCATCTCCATCCATTTGACTGCAAATGTCATGATATTGTTCTCTGATAGCAGAGAGAATATTGTATATATACCATGGGTTTTGGATCCATTCATCCAGTGAGGGGCATCTGGGTTGGTTCCATAGTTTAGCTATTGTAAATTGAGCTGCTATAAACATTGATGTAGCTGTGTCTCTATAGTATGCCAATTCTAACTCTTTTGGGAAAATACCCAGGAGTGGGATAACTAGATTATAAGGTGGTTTCAACCCTAGTTTTTTGAGGAGTCTCCACATTGCTTTCCAGAGTGGCTGTATAAGCTTGCAGTGCCACCAATAGTGTGATAGTGTTCCTTTCTTCCCACAACCCCTGCAGCATCAGTTGTTGTTCATATTCTTCATTTTTGCCACTCTGATGGGAGTGAGGTGAAATCTCAGTGAAGTTTTGATTTGCATTTCTCTGATTGGTAGTGATGTAGAATATTTTCTCATATATTTATTGGCTTTTTGGACTTTCTCCATTGAGAAATTTCTGCTTCATTCCCTACCTCATTTATTCATTGGATTATTTGTGATTTTGGTGTTCAGTTTTTTTAGTTCTTTGTATATTCTGGATGTTAGCCCTCTGTTAGAGGTGCAGCAGGCAAAGATTTTCTCCCATTCTGTAGATTCTCTCTTGACACTCTTGACTAATTCCTTAGCTGTGCAGAAGCTTTCAGTTTAATGGCATCCCACTCGTTGATTCTTGGCTTTAATTCCTGCACTATGGGAGCCTGGTTAAGGAAGGTGGTGCCTACTCTGATGTGGTTGAGTTTTGATGCTATTTTTTCTTCTAGCGAGTGTATAGTTGCTGGTTTAATTTCTAATTCTTTGATCCATTTTGACTTGATTTTTGTGTGGAGTGAGATATAAGGATCTATATTCAGTTGTCTGCATATGGCTGTCCAGTTCACTCAACACCATTTGTTGAACAAGCTGTCTTTCCTCCACACTATATTTTTGCCCCCTTTGTCAAATATCAGATGGTTAAAGATTTGTGGGTTTGTCTCTGGATCTTCTCATCTGTTCCATTGGTCCTCACGTCTGTTTTGATACCAATACCACACTGCTTTTATTATTATAGCTCTATAGTATAATTTTAGGTCAGGTATTGTCATACCTCCTGCTTCCTCTTTCTGACTTAGTAATGTTTTGGCCATTTTGGGTTTCCTGTTATTCCAAATGAATTTGAGAATTGCTTTTTCTATATCCAACTTTAAAAACCTTAATGTCAAGACCCTAACTTGACCCAGGATTTCACAGGAACTTCATTCACTGCTTTAGTGGGAAGGAATTCTTTTAGGATGCCATTGACAACAGTGCTTCTGACCACAAGGCCCAGGCATGGGTTGCTGTAGTTCTGGAGTGACAAGGGTAACTGCTGGAAATGAAACATCTGGCTGCATTCTACAGGTGTGACTTCCTTTTCCTGAGGGCATAAGCGTCTGATTGTGACATCAGAAGAATGTGTCAATGGATCTCGGTCTTATTTTCAATTTTTACTGTATTTCATAGAAAGAGCAATAGCAATAGCAGAAGGATTAACCAGGTCTTCCTCTTTCTTGGTACCTTCAGCTTCCTGTAACTGTTCATGGCTAGCCACAATCCAGAGAGGTGTTCACTGTTGTTGTTTGAGGATGTTGGAGAAATTAGATCCAAGATTATCGGGTCTCCTGTGGTTTGAAATGCACTCCCTCCAAAAATCAGGTGTTGCCAATATGATGGTAGTAATATTGAATGAGCACCATGGGTGCTCATTCCTTGTGAATATAATTAGGACCCTTCTCAAAGAGCTTCACACAGTGGTTTTCTTGCCCTTCTGCCTTCTGCCATGTGAGGACAGAGCAGTTCTCCCCTCCAGAGGATGCAGCTCTCACCATTCTATTGAACCTGTCTGCACCTTTTTCTTGGATTCCCCAGCCTCCAGAACTATGAGAAGTACATATCTCTTCTTTACAAATTGCCCAGTCTGTAGCTGTATTACAGCAGCACAAAATAGACTGAGACAGGGACCTTCGTACTTGGGTCCTGCTAGCTCAGTCTTCCAGCACTACATGTAAGCCCCTGTTGCAGTGCCTGGCACAGAGTGGGCTCTCAGCAAATGTTCATTTCTCTCCTTTCCAATGAGACAGCAGAGATTCTCTGAAATGCTGAATTTCAGATACATTCTGAGAGAAAATGGCAACAAATTCCTTTTTTATCTGTTCAGGATACTCTTCATGCAAACTAAAAGGTGGCAGCAAAAAGAGAGTTAGCTCATCTTCAAAATGAATCTAGAAATCTTGATTGAGATCTACTAGGTATCAGGCATCATGTAAGACAGTGTGGAGATGCAATGAGAAATTAAGCATCATTTTTTCCATCCAGCCTCTGATAATCTATTTGGAGAGAAAAGCTACGAGCATGTGAAAAGTTAGTAATGAAGGATATATGTATCAACCCAAGATGACAATAGGTTTGCTGTCAGGGTGGGTATCAGGAGTATATGATTTATTACCTAATCCAAGGAGAGCTATGACTGGTCAGAGGAAGCGGAGGCCATTTCAGGCTGGTAGTTTGAATAAGGAGAGAGGGGATCCTGCGAGCAAATAGTGCAAAGCCTGAACTGGCCCAGGGTATGGTCTGGAAATAGCACACCCATTTCGCAGAAGCTAGTAGAGCTGTAGATGGGTGGAGCACAGTGAAGGACGGAGCTCCACATGTGAGATCCTCCAACCTCATGCCGATGAGATTACACCCTGCAGGCAATGGGGAACAAGGAAGGGTTTTTAGCAAAGTAGGGGTGTGAACTGAAAATAAATTCTGTGCTCTTTCCAGTCTCAGCAAATCTGAGGTCTGCACTGTTTCTGGTTGTCATGGTGTCTTCTGAGTTTCTTGTCCAACACCTTTTTGTTCCAATGCTTGAGAAAAAAAAAATTCAGCTTACATGACTGCCTGTGGTCTTTTAAAACAAGTAATTTGTTTTCAGTATCATGCGTATTCAGCATTGAACTTCCTGAAGGGGGTGGGAAGGACCAGGTAGCTTCAGAAAACTGCCTTCCAACCTCCAGGATGCTGATTCAATGACTAAGCACAGAGCATTTTGCAATAGACCTCCCAAACCAGCCCAGCTTGCTTTTCCCAAGGAGAACTCCATGTCCTAAGAGAACCTTAGCCTCAGCTCCTGCCCTACTGTGTAGAAATTCCTTCTCTGCTCTAAAAGCACACCTGTAGCACATGTTCTGGAACCAGCACTGGGTAGTCTAAAACAAGCTTAGGAATCAAGTTAGATTTCAATGCAAACTCTGGCTTAGCCTCTAACCAATTGTGTGACTTTCTGCTTTGCCCAACCTGTCCCAGTTACGTTTTCCTCATCTGCAAAACATAGACAATGACTCCTTTGTAGTGTGGTTATGAACATTAAATAAGACAAGTATTAAGTGGCACAGAGCAGGTATCCTATATATGTATTTTTTCTATTGCAAAATGCATAATATTTCTACAAAGGAAATGATTTGTGTCTCTTGGCTCTACTCTAAAAAAAAAAATCAGATTTCTTCACTTTCCAGCCACACTCCCTTTGGCCCTGCCCTGATATCTGAGTCCTACAATTGGATGTGCTCCCCACCGGAAGTGCACTTCACTGGAAAAGGGGTTCAAATTTCGTTGCCTAAAAAGTGGGCTGAGCCACAGGGCCGTCCTCACTTGGCTAGGCCTGTTCCCACAGGAATAAGTTGAAGACAACGACAGTGAATTTAGGTGCAAAGCAAGAAAACGTAAAGGTTTGGGAATGTAAATCTCTGTTTTCCAAACACCTTTCCAAGACATTTTACCTACTCTTTATCATTGCTTTTTATTTTAATTGTTAGCACATATTAATTGTACAAAATAATGGGTTTCATTGGGATCCATATAACATGCTTTGATCGTATCCAGTCTCTACTACCCTCACATTGTCTCTCCTCTCCCCTCTTGAGTCTTATTTTTATTAAACAAACACTTTAATAATGCTTGCTGTGTGCCAGGCACAGTTCAAACTATTTTACGTATTAACTCCTTCAGTCTTCATAGAAACTTTATGGGGTAGGTGTTATTTTTCCAGTTAACGGTTGGGGAAACTGGGCCATAAATATGTTATACAACTTGCTGAAAGCCACACAGGCATGTGGGTGACTTTAAGCCCAGGCATTGCAGTGGGGATAAAAAATTATTGCCCAAAAATTAATGGAGAAGAAAACCCATCTAAAATGCCTGGGGTTTTTTGTTTGTTTGTTTTAAAAGAGAGGGAGGGAGGCTAGAGTGGTGGCTAGAGTGGTGGCTCTGGGGTTACAGTGATTGCCTGGTATGCACAAGTATGCGGGTTCAAATCCCACCACCACGTACACAAGAAAGTGTTAGAGCAACATATGAAAAACTAAAATAAAATTGATTCTCTCTCTCTCACTATCCCTCTTTCTTAAAAAAAAAAAAGAGAGAGGGAGAGGGAAGGAGGGAGATAGAGAAGAAGCAAATCAATTTTAATTATTTATTCATCTGTCCTTTGTTTCTCTAACACTTCATTGTTTATGCAGTGCTGGGGTTCAAACCCAGGTCCTCACGCATGCCATGCAAGCACTCCAACCACTAAGCCACTGCTCCAATCCATAAAAAGCCTGCTTTTGACAACAAGAAAGATGTACTCAGAACTCACAGAGAATTTAAACTTTGGTGAATTAGCAACTTGCTGTGCCTCATGTAAATAGATGAGATAGACATTTGTATCCTGCTTGCAAGGCAACCTTCTGTGAGCTGCCTCAGCGGGGTTCCCTGAGGAACCTGGTCAGCCTTTCTTTCTAACTGGAATTATTTGTTTTGACAAAAATTTGCTGAGCATCAATCATGCACCAGGCACAGTGGTAGGTATGGGGGGGGGGCGCTAAGATGATTACAACATGTTCCAAACTCAGGGAGCTCACAATCTGGTGAGGAAAGTACAGAAAAGAGCCTATAGTCACACATACACTAAAGAAGGAAAGGGTTGGAGCAGTGGCTTGGTGGTTATAGCACTTGTCTGGCATGCATGAGGATGCGGGTTCAAACCCCAGCACCACGTACACATTGAAGTGTCCGAGCAATGAAAGCCACATGAAAAACTAAATAAAATTGATTCTCTCTTTCTCTCTCTCATTGTCCTTGTCTCTCTTTAAAAGGAGGAGGAGGAGGAGGAACAGGAGGAGGGATGGATATCTCCACCTTTCTTGCAGGAGGGAGCCTCACCCTTCAACCTGCACCTGAAATCAGCACATTTATTTACTTACTATGTGAGAGGCAATAGTCAGGAGCCATCTACTGGCCAAGCCAAGCAGAATCCCTTATGTCCTTTGCCTCGCTCCTCCTCCACCAAATCTCCCTGTTGTCTTGCTCTTTGGATTGGCCTTCCCTCCCTTCTTTTTTCTATCCTTTTGCTTTTCTCGTAGTCACTGACAAACCTCTTTCTAAGTCTCTCCCAAGCATTTATTCTTTAAGCCCACGTGTCTTGGGAAACTGACCCAGATTTGCCAAGCTTGCAACAGGTTATTTGCCTAGTGACAGCATTTTCTGTCTCTTTGTGACCTCCATGGTGAAATGAACACCCAAGAGATTTCTTTTCAAATGCAGTTTGGTTGGGGATGCTAAGATCAGGAACATTTCAGAGAGAAAGAGATCAGAGTGGGTACCAGAGACCAGGTAGAGCAAAGTCTGAAGACAGGGTAGTCACCCTCCTGAACACCACCAGAGCATCAGATCCCCCCAAAGGAGCCCAGACAGTGTTCCTGAGAAAGGTGTAGCAGCCAGAGGAAATGGAGAAATTGCTGAGGAGGGCGAGGGTGATGAAGGTGTTCTCTTGCCACTATGGCTTGCTCCCCAGGAACAAGCCTGTGAAGACAGCTTCTTCAAGAGAAGACCTCCCACTAGGGGACTTGAAGTACTATATCACTTTCAGAAGTCAGTTGCTTCAGAGTCTGTGAGTGGTGTTTCATGCTCTGAACTCACTGGAAAGCAGAGAAGACAGACAGCCCTGTCTGCCTTTGATGCTCAGCTCTAGTCCCAGAACAGGGTATTTCCCCTCCTTTGTTTTCTTGCTTTCCTTTGTTTCACCTGTTTGTCTCCACAGAAAGCCACTCACTGAACATTTGCTGGGCTTGTACTTTGGGTAAGGTTCTCTGGTGGCTCCTAGAGAGGAGACACAAACATGAAGATGCACGAAAGCGAACATGCGCAATGCTTTCAGGAACTTGCAATCCATAGAGGAGACGCAACTAAATATAATGTAACAAATACAGACACTGAAGATGTTTTATGGAATGTGCATTGACCTTTCTCTTTACCACTTTCAAAGTGATGTGTTTCTTTAAAAACAGGCCTATCGGGGGCTGGAGCAGTGGCTTGGTGGTTATGGTGCTTGCCTGGCATGTGCGAGTATGTGAGTTTGAACCCCAGCACCACCACGTACACAGCAAAGTATCAGAGGAATGAAGGCCACATGAAAAACTAAATAAAAATTGATTCTGTCTTTCTCTCTCTCAGTCCCTCTTTATTTCTTAAAAAAAAAAAAAAAGCCTCTCATATCTGATGATTTTTTCTTCCCTTATGAACTCCAGGGAGGTCAAGTTGATCCTTTAAGGAAAGAAGACTTGTGACTGCCCAGGAGATAGGGATAGACTGTTATCAATCCCAAGATTTTCAATCAACAGAGAACATATTCTGGGGTCAGAATCAGGCCTGGCTCCATGCCACCTAGGGCCAACAGAGACACAGCCTGGATGACGGCAGCAGAGGCGATGTTTACATCTCCAGGATTCCTTTGCACAATTTACTGCCCTTTCTTCAAGAGTATAACCAAGAGCATGCCAAAACTCATAATACACTCATCCCTTTAAGAATTTCACCATGGGTTACCTAGTCTCAGGTAAAAGCTTTAGAAAGGGAGCTGGCAAGAAGAGGTGGTAGTGCAGAGTCAACAACATGTTTGGACACAATATTTTGGGGCAGACAGTCATGGTGGTTGGCACGTGGTTTTTGAACCAAATAATAAGTAAGGGATATTTGGGGTAGATTCTCCACCTTTTCAATCAGATCTAACACAGTTTACAAAGTCATTCTAGATAAAAATGGGTAATAGAAGTCTGTATGCAGCTGAATCCAAAATAGGACCCTAAAACATCCTTTTCAATAAGGGCTAAGTCAGTTTTATTAGGTGATGCTCAGAAAAGGTCAAAGAGAAAATGTATGCTCTAATTGAGTCTCGAAGGGTGAATAATTCATGAGGTACACAAAGTAAGGAAAGAATTTCTAGATGGAAGAAGGATAAAGATGTGGAATGGCTGGGATGGTGGAACTGAGGCTAGAATCAAGCTAGAAAGATGGCCAGGCTGGGAGACTGCAGGTTCCACAATAACCAATGGTTGGCCGCTAGTGGTGGCATACTGGGTGGAGGAGAGCTAAGGGAGGTAAAGCCAGCCACAGGACCCCCAGTGGTTGGGTGGAGTCTAGGATCTCCAACAGTTCCTCTGTGCATGGGGAGGGGGTCAGGGGAAGCATTTGAGAGGGAGCTGCACAGAGATCCCATAGAAGAATCAATCAATGGAAGTTTGGCCAAAGTTGTGCTCCAGACCACCGGCACCTGGCAGCAACTCCAATGGCTCCTGCATGTCCCCTTCTTTGGATGGTTCAGTCTTACCCAGGCCCTCCTTCCCTGTCCCAGACTACAATTTCAGAGGATACTTGCCTTGGGAGTCATTCCATTTCTTTATTTTATTTATTTTTTATTAAGGTACCACTTGATAGCATACAAACAGCACACACAGAAACTACAAACCCACACACAGAATAAATTATGAAATTTGTACTTAAAAGCAGATGATAAAAGAAGTTGTGCTACCAGGAGGGTCTCTTGGGGGTCCAGCATCTGGGGTGGGGATCAGGAGGTATCAGCAGGTCTCTGCAGTCTGTGATAAATTTTTGAGACATTTAGTGATAACACTCCCTTCTGAGAGCCAAACTCCTTCATGAGAACCTGCACACACCACAGATGCGTGTGTGGGAGCGGGGGTGGGGGGCAGGGGATGGCCTGTAAACAACCAGTTTAGCAACAAGCAAAGTGGACCCAGCTGCACTCTCCCTGTGGCTTTGGGTGAGTTCCTGACACTCACCCTTCACCAACGCTCGCTCTCTGAGGCGCAAGTGTGCCCCGCAGCAGGAAATAGAGGCCTGCTTCCGGAGGAGGGAGGTGAGAAACCCAATTTTGTTACCTTGGTCTGTGGGGTGATCACATCTCAGCTTCTCATACTGTTTGTCTGCCACGCCTGGCCTGCCACTCCCAGAAGAATGAGTGAACAGAGGTGTGCCCAGGAGAATTCACCAACTTGGAGACCCAGGATGTGTGTCAGCTCTCCATCAGCCACTCTCCAGCAGTGTGATACTGGGGAAGTCACCTCATTTCTCTATGCCTCATATTCCCCATTTGTAAAAACAGAGAGTGTCTACCTCACAGGATTATCATAAGGAATTACTGAAATTTGAGACTACCAAGTACTGAGGAGGCTCAAGTGAAATGTTCACAGCCAGGTTTTTTTTCTAGGCTTCTTGTGATGCATTTCTTCTTCTCTATCTCCCCACTTTGTTTCCAGGCTTATGTCTCTTTGGTGGTCATGAAGTCCCCATGGTACTGAAAGCACCACTTGAGCTGCAAGGCCTCCCTGTCCCAACAGAAATTGCTGGTGTGTGCTTCCCCCCAGTACAGCATTGCAGCCCTGGGAGTCAAGGGTGGGCTGCAGGATCAAGAGACAGCCTGGGACTCATGTACTGTCTTCATCTAGGAGAACTGGGTAGCCTGTGAGCACATGGAGACCTGTTTGTACTGGGAATGATGGTGAATGAGATGCCATTGATGGTGGAGAGAAAGGAAGAAGCAACAGTGGGGTTGGAGGGCTCTGAGCTGAGTCTGATTAGAGCTGGAAACCATGGGTGGTGCTGTTTACATCCTTCAGTAGGAAGAAACCCACCCCTCCAGGGTTGGAAGGACCAAGGATGTGGAAGATACTGTTTTTTGTATTGGGATTGAACCCAGGATGCTCTACCACTGAGCCACATCCCTAGCCCTTTTTATTTTTATTTTGAGATAGGGTCTCAAGTTGCTGAAGGCCTCGATAAGTTGCCCAGGCTGGACTCAAACTTACAATTTTCTTGCCTCAGCTTCCCGAGTACCTGGGATGCCAGGCATAGGAGAATTATTCTCGTAGAAGGTCTGTCCACCAAAAGGCCACTGAATTGGTCACAGTCCACAACTTAGGTTCTGAAGAAATCTCTCCATTTTCCTGCCCACCCAGCCATTCATCTGGTACACATTAAGAGTTTTGTAGAACACAGGCTAATTTGGACAGGAAACTCTATGTGCTCATTTAGCACGTTTTGTTCAAGCAGTTGGTATCTTATATAGTCACTCAACTGGAGTCTTTGATAGTAATGCTGTGAGGTAGTAGCAAGACAGGTAATATTCCTCTTTTTATGATCAAGAAGTTCTTAAAGTAACAGAGACTACAGTTGAAACATGGTCAGTGCTGGTCAGATGCAGGGCACTGGTCTGTCTGTTCCCCAAGAACAGGATCTAGCTGTCCCCCTGTAAGTTACGGTTCGGTTCCCGATAGAATGACCTTTATATCCAGACCAACCCTGCTGCTTTTCACACCAGTGTGGGTTTCAGGTCATCTTTAAAGTTCACAATGGGCTTGGAGTGGGCCCACAGCTTGTCCCAGGAGGCCAGTCCCCCAGCAGGTTCAAGGTCAGTGTCCGAAGAGCCACTGTCACTGGAGTCTGAGGAGCTCTGGAAGCAGATCTCACAGTAGGGACGGTGGCAGTGGCAGAAGAACTCATCAGAGCTGCTGGACTCAGTGTCCAGGTAGTTGCACTGAGAAGACAGGAAGGGACAGCCCGGGGAGCCTGGAGGCTGAAGCTGCTGCTGTTCAGGCAGGTCTGGTGAGTGGGGTAGGTGTGGGGCAGTGGGACTCTGAGCCTGGGCAGGGGCAGAAGGCTGGTGAGGAAAGGTTGCAGCACTCTCTCCGGGCCCCTGGGGCTTTGTCTGGTGTTTGTTGCCCTCCAAAGGGCCCAGCCTCCCTTGAGGATCTGGGAGTAGTGAAGGCTTCCTAGAAGAAAGTCTTGGGACCTTAGAGTCAGCAGGTTGGAGGTGTAGTCTGGGGTTGTCCCCACTCTGTACTTTCAGCCCACTGTGTGCCCCAGAAACAGTCCTATCTGCCCGATGGCGCACATAGGAGGGTACAGAGCCAGAAAAGTGTGAGCGGGCCTGCTGAGCCGCCCGCCTCCTCCTTACCACGTATGGGCTGAAGCCCAGCTCCCTGGAAAGGGGCATTTTCTGGGGGCTTTGTGCAACACTGCTGTTCCAGAGCTGTAGGGGACGGGGACGAGATGGAGAGGCAGAAAGCGGAGCCTCAGGGCCCAGGTCCAGCTCTTGTAAGACTTCCTGAAGCTTCTCCCTGACCACTGAACTGACCCTAGGTATTCTCTCTGGGGAAGTTTCTGGGCTCTGCCTTTGTCTCTGGGGACCAGAGGCACCGCCACCTAGTATGAGACTCTGGCTAGGAGCCACAGTTCCCTGGTCTCCTTTCTCTGGACTTTTCCTTTGCTCAGCCTGTGGCTTCTGGCTATAGCCTGAGTCTACATGATCAGAAAAGTCTTCCAAGTCAGGCATCTTCTCCTTCTGGGCTGGGGAGGTGCTGATATCCTTCCAAGATGCCCTGAGGCTCTGCATGTGTGGGGAGGGTACTGAGGTACTTTGGAAGTCCTGAGTAGCCGTGCCTACATTATTCTGAAAGGCAGAGGGGCATTCTGAAGGTCCTTGAGCTGCCAGGTCAGGGGCAGAGGCTACAGCTGGGACATCCTTGCCCTGGAAAGAGGTGGGTGGCACAGCCCACTCTGGGGGTTCATAGGTGCACTCAGAAGACATCAGTCTTACCAGCTTCTCTTTGGCATTGTTTACTTGTTCCTGCAGGCTTTCGATCACAGCATTTTTCTGTAAAATAAAAGTAAACCTTCAGCCTTTGCTTGATGCTAAGGGTTCTATACCGCCTCCTATGGTGGAGAAAGTGTAGCATCGGAAGACTTTAGTTTAAATCCCAGCTCTTCCAAAGGGCTAGCTCTAAAGAGGTACCTCCATCAGGATAAATGAGTTGATGCCCGTAAAGTGCTTAGCATAGTAACTGACATTATCGCTGCTGTGATCTATTGTTGCTATGATTTTCATCTCCTCTTCCATTCCCAGGCTGTGGCATTGTGAGGAGAGAGGAGGCCTAGGCTGGCTCATTGCTGGCTGTTGCAGCATTTTCTCAACCTTCCTCAGAACCTAGAGGCTCAGTTTACTACAAAGGACACTGGCCTGAATGGGGTTTGGGATGGTCTTACTCTGGATTTCTCATACTTTTATAAACCACAGATGAATCTGAAGCATCTCTCTGGGGAATGAGATAAGTAGTTTGCCTCTTGCTAAGCAGCCTAGAAAAACAGGAAGAACAGGGGAAAAAAGAGAAGTTTCCTGGGTCAAATATGATTAGATCCAGGAGGGACTGATGAGAATCTCAGGTTGGTGTAATCACCTCCCCAGACTGGACCTCTACGCCAAAGCTACCAGGTGGCAACATCAGCCATCAATATCTCCTAAAAGTGTGTACGTCAGAATTTTTGCAGAAGCTTAAAACAAGCAAGCAAAAGGATTAGTGGGCCTAATTCCCTGACAGCTTGATTTAGTAACTGTAGAATGGAGCCCAGAGGATGAATGAGGCTAGGGAAGTTCTACAACTGAGCTGCCTGGATGCCAGTGGATAAGCACACACTCCCAGGGCTGCTGGCAGGTGACAGCTGCAGAGGTGTACCCATCCTGTTCGTGAATTTGTGGGGCAGGAAGTAGGAGTATCAGTTGTGGGTGTATAGTGTGTGCCTGCACTCTGGACACCTGTCTATGGTGCAACCCTGGATTGTCTTTCTATCTTTGCAAAGTTCTAATGCTCAGAGGCAAAAAGCAGGGATGAGATATTAAGGGATGGTCTCAGGGCAGATGACACAGGGTCAAGGATTTTGGGAAGGCAGTAACAGAAGTGATGTCTTAGGAAGAGCTTGTCCCAATACCAAAATACTGACTCTTTGTTACAGTCATCTTTAGAGGCTAAGGCTGAGAGTTTGGACATCCATTCATTAGGACAGAAATAAAAGGATATTCTAGACATAAAAGGATATTCCCTTTTTTAGAATAACAAAAAGTTGCTCATGGACTGAGCCTGTGATTACTTCTAGAATTTACATGGAAGAGTTTCTCTGAAATGATATTTTCAGGGGTAGTAACAAGTAAAATAGATGTAATCTGGCAGCACCCCCCCCCCGCCAGGCAGACCCACTCTTGCCCTTGTGTAAGTAGGAACACATTTTTTCTGACAGCTTTGGTACTCCCAGCCTCACTCTGGTTTAGTCTACTTTAGTAACCATTAGGGGAGAGGCCAGGACCAGTGAGGGAGTGGTGAATCAGGGGGAAGGGACTTCAACTGAGTACTTGCCTGATCATTCTTGCGCCCTCCCCGCAGCACAGTGAAATCTGGGCATAGCTGCATGAGTGTGGATGACTCAAGGACACACCAGGACCAGAAAGAATGAGTAACAGGGGAACGTTCAGGCTCTTCCTGATACCTGGGAAGTGCCAGATCTCTGAGGATCTCATGGGGAAGGGTGGGATGGCTGCATAGAGGATCCCAGCCCTCTCCCGCCTCCACCCCCTTTTTCTGAAGCCCATTCTGCAGGTTCTCCTGATGGTTTCAGGAGATCTTTATTGCCTCCTGGAAAAAGCCATCAGTTGATGGCAATCACTCCTGTCCCTGAAATCTGAGTGCTGCCTTTTTGCACCTTATGCAAAAACTTCTTGGGAGTATAGGAAAATAGTATCAATCTTGAGTTGGGAAGAATACTCTCCTCTCAGTAAACCAAACATCTGAAGCTGGCTGGGGACAGATTTAGAAACATCAACGTAAACAGAATATTTCCCTTCTTCCAGAAAAGGAAGTGGGAGTCTGTTTTCACCATGGCTGCATACTAATTAGAGACCATCACCATGCCAATATCTGACCTACCATGGCAGCTGTTTTTAAATGAGCTTATTAGTCATTACTTTTGGTGCACTGGGAGAAGAATAAGGCCGACAGGTGTACTTTCACAGGGTTCGGACCCTAAGGAGAAATGCAGCCAACCTCACATCTCTGGGTCAGGAAGGAAAGGGATACGAAAGCCTCCTCTGTTACAGAGTATGGAGGGGAGGCTCTTCGGCCTCACACAGACTGGGTGGTCAGTGACAGATGAGCCTAACAGCTTCCAGGGGACTCCTGGCCACAGGAACAAGAGGGGCAAGGATGAGATGGACTGCCCAGATCATGGGAAAGTAAGAGGAATGCACAGGGAGGCAGAGGGAGCTGCATGAGGAGAAAACTGGAAACTGGGAGGCTGAGTCAGGGCTTGTGGCACCAGAGGTGTTTGTGCCTATCCATCAGACAGGGTTAGCACAGGGCATGCTGACAATAGACCCTCTCTCGCCTGCCAGGGGGCCCATGGACCAGCTGCCGGCTCTCGGGACTGCTCTTGGAAAGACACTGTAGGCTTGGCCGGTGCTGGAGAGGTCCACTTTTTACTGTCTATGCATCTGCACCCATTCCTGCCCTTCCTCTGGGGACTCAAGGCATCCTCTGGTAGAGCAGATTCAGTCACTGCGTGGGAAGCAGGGTAGCATGGCAGAAGTACCGAAAGCACGTCACAAATTGCCATAAGGCTAAAGAGTCAGTCCACTGAGACGTTCCAGCATTAGCTGATTGTACATGAAAACCATCCGGGCTGTTCTAGCCAAGTTTTTGACCTTCTGTTTAGCTGAAGAAAAAAATGCTTCTTTGAGGACTTCATAGAGCATCAAAGGCAATGTTACTCCCTTGCCAGGTGGGGGAAGTCTGGCTTTGAAATAATGTCCTGAATGCTTAACAAATAAATGGAGAGGTGTTACTGTGATGGACAAAATAGATTCAGGGCTGAGGATATGGTGTGGGAGACCCAAGGGGCATGTTCCAGGGTGCTGGGCAGGCTCAACCCTTGTTTGCTGAGGCTTGTTAGGTCCCCACCACACCACCCTCTCACTAGGATGCTGTCACCAAGGGGCAGTCCTATTACAAAAAGTACAGTTTGCCAAATAGCACCTACCCAGGTATCCTCTGTACTGCAAAAAAATAAATAAATAAAACAAACAAACAAATAAATAAATAATTTATATATATGGAATGTAATTTAATTAGTGTCAAAATACTGACTAATTTCCCTGGGCCCTGTGCCTTCTTCCTGAGGAACGCAGCCCTCCAGCTTTTCCACGTGCCTGCCTCAAGCCCACACTACACTTGTCTGGGAGAGGGGCCAACTCTGGCTCAAGAATAGAAGAAAGAAGGGTGAGGGCTGCCTGCCCCCAATCCCCGGTGAAGTAGTGACATTCAGAGGTCCTTGTTCAGTGCCCGTCCGCATCTGTAGACAGGTGTGGACTTTCCAGGCTGATAGGGTGATTGAGAATCCTGTTAGCACCTGGAGGAGACAGTAAGGGCCCTGCAGGATCTTGGCTATACAGGTACTATTCTATATAAAGAAAGCGTGTATCATGCAGATGCTGGTGTCCACCACAACTCAGTTCCCTCTGCTTGGAATGCTTTTCTCTGTACTCTCTGCCTGGTCAATCTGTACTTTGGCTCACTTTCAGTGAGTCTTTTCTGACTTCTCTAAATGAGGTCCCCTTTTGCCCCACCACCTCTTATTCTGACTTGTTACCCTGATTTCTCCTTCATAATGCTTCTCACATTTATGATTACATATTAATTTGATCAATCTCCATTTCCTCCCGTAGAGTGTGAGCTCCGTGAGGGTGGGAACTGCATTTGTTTTGTTCATTAGCACTTAGCACAATGCCTGGCACACAGGAATGACTAAATATACACCTGTTCATTGGCTGAACGGAGTGGATGCTGAGGTTCTACTTGCTGTTTGGGAAAGTGGGGGGATGTGGGCAATGGAAGCACAGGGGGCCCCACGTGTGACTGGTGTTCTTTATAGGGAACCACCAGGCAGAGCGTAGCTTACTTCTGTGAGGAGCCTCTCCATGGAGCTCTTCTCTCCTCTCAGGTGGCAGTTCTGCTCTTCACCAAACTGGGTATGCAAGCTTTTGCTGGGAGTGCTGAAATATTTGGCCATGTGTCTGATTGTTTGGTTTTCCCCTTCAAATGCCTTCCATTGCTTCAGCTGTTAGAAAAAAAGAACACATGTTATTTATTTAATTACACACCCAGAAACACATTCCCTCACTTTTCTCATAAACACCAAGGAATGACACTGTCACAGATACATGTATGCACAAACCATTCTCTCCTCAAAATGTACTTTGCTCTGAAGGGCTCTTAGACAGTAGTGACAGAAAGCATAAAGAATGTTAAGGCTATACAGTTTCTAAAATACCCAAGGAAGGGACTGGAGTGGTAGCTCAGTGGTTGGAGCGCTTGCCTGGCATGTGTGAGGATCTGGATTCAAACCCCAGCACCACATACACAACTGAGTACTGGAGAAACAAAGGCCTGATGAAAAAAAATAAATAAAAATTGATTCTCTCTCTCCTAAAATAAAAAAAAAAAACCAAGGAAGAAAATGACAAGAGCTCATGTACTGATTGCCAAACAATACCAGTTGAAGCATACTTCTAAAGCCATATTATAAAGCCAGGCTAAACCTAAACGTTGAATGTTTCAAATGAAACTGTTTCTACCTGTGTGTAGCTGCTCTTCATTAGTTCTCATTTGTTGAGTAATAATGTGCTTCCTGCTGTTGAGAATCCAGCTCTTGTTGATGGTCTTTTTTTTTTAATTAATCTTGATTATTTTTAAAATTCCTTTCTTTTATGTATTAATTTTTATGCAGTGCTGAGGATTCAACCCAGTGCCTCACACGTGCTAGACAAGTGCTCTACCACTGAGCCACGGCCCCAGTCCCTTGTTGGTGGTCCTCTAACCCAAATCAATGGTCAAGGTTCAGACAGATAGGAAACCACAGAAGTCAATAAAAATGATGGGACATTAGGTCTGACACATGGCCATATTTGACAAATGAGCAAAGATTCCAATAGGAGCGTGACTTGTCTAAGCTTACGCAGTAAGTCTGAGGAAGACCCACAGCTGTAACCAGAGCACTGTACCGGCACTGCTTATCCCCATACAACTGATGAAGAGGCAGGTGGTTAGTTGTGGAGTCCTAGGGGAAGTTCTTCAGTAGAAAGTGGCCTTGAGGAACAATCTGTAGAGGCAAGGGCTAGTTCCCTTCCATAGGGATGGAGCCAACACAGAAAATTCACAAACAGGGATCTGCTCCGGAGCCTCTGGAACACATGTCTACTACCCATGATTTGGACTGAAGCGGGCACAGCAGTGGACACTGTTCTCTTTCCCTCAGGCATCCCCATAACTCAGTGTCCTAGTGATGGATGCTGAGGATTCTGACATGTTAGTTTGAGAAATCCTACTCAAGAGCCTCAGAGGAAACCTGGGATATCCTTGCTCACTCAACAAACTCTGACTATGGAGTATAACCCAAATTCCATACATCTCAGGTGGTATTCTAGATTTCACCCTCGCTTTCAGTACCACATTCTTACCCAGGTCCTCTTGCATGCTATGTTGACTCAGCACGTGTCTTCATGGTATCAGGAGTTTGTGCGGCCTGTGGTGGGTCAGGCCAGGAACCTCCCTCTCACAAGCCCTTCCCGAAGGCCCCCTTCTTCAGAGGGATGTGGTGGTTCACTGCCCAACTCAGGAGCTACTGGAGCCAATGTCACTCTTTGGTCTTGTGACATAACCTCCTACATTTATTCTCTAAACAATACCACAGGGAGTCTGCTCCCTCTCACATTTCCCTTTCCTTAGCAGTACAGCTTTTCCTTCCTTGCCCCCAACACCCTGAGTCTCAGCCCTTTCTGCAGGACTGCCAGAGAACAGCTCAATATGGGCATAAGGGCACCTCTGGGCATTGGGTTGGTCTCTCCCTAAGTGGGCCAGGGGCAGTCAATGTGTTCCTTGATTGATCTACCCCCGCTAGCTTAATCCATCCTTTGTGAAGGTCCTGGTACTTAAAACTTGACCCATCAGGGTTTCTGCACTATAGCTTGTTTTAGTCAGCTTTTTCATTGCTGTGACCCAAGGACCTGACAAGAACAATTTTAGGAGGAAAAGTTTATTTGGGGGCTCATGATTTCAGAGCTCTTAGTCCATAGACTGCTGGCTCCATTCCTTGGGGCTTGAGGTGAAGCAGGAAATCATGGCTGAAGGCATGGCTCCAGGGAGCAGAGAGAGCCAGTCCACTCACCAGATACAAAATATGTACCCCAAAGCCACAACCCCAGTGACTCACCTCCTCCAGCCACACCCTACCTGCCTTTAGTTGCCAGTTGGTCCCTAAAAGGGAATTAAGTCACTGATTGGGTTAATGCTCCTATAACCCAATCATTTCACCTCAGCCTTCCCGCAGTGTCACACGGGAGCTTTTCAGGGACACCTCACATTCAAACCACAACAAGCTAAAAATGGTTCTCAGGTTGCAAAGTGCTTCCTCCAGGACAGGCACATTCTTGTTTTCTTAGCCTCTAGGCTGTATAGGCGTGGGAGGCTGAGTAATGGTCCCTTAAATATGTTAATTTGCCTCTAAATCCCTGGAACATGTGCATATGTTGCCTTACAAGGCAAAATGAACTTTGTAAATGTGATTAAGCATTTTGGAAGAAGGAGATTACCCTGGTTTATTCAGGTGGGCCTAATGCAATCACAGGAGTCCTTGTAAAAAGGAGGTCTGAGGATCAGAGTGGGAGAAGGAGATGGAAACAGGAATGGGGTGAGCGTAGAGAAAGAGAGAGAGGGAGAGAGAGAGAAATCTGAAGATGCCACACTGCTGGCTCAGGAAGTAGAATAAGGGACATGAGTCAAAGAATGTAGGTGGCCTCTGGAAGCTGGAAAAGACATGGAAACAGGTTGGAATGGTGGCTCGGTGGCATTGTGCTTGCCTGGGACATGTGAGGACCTGGATTTGAACCCCAGCACTACATATACAACGAAGAGTCTGAGAAACTAAAACCAGATGAAAAACTAAATGAAATCGATTCTCTTAAAACAAACAAACAAAAAAAGACAAGGAAACAAATCTCTAGCTTCTCCAGAAGGAGTGAGACCTACTGAAACCTTGATTTAATCTAAATAAGACCCACTTCAGGGTCTGGAGTGGTGGCTCAGCAGTTAAAGCACATGACTGGCATGCACAAGGACCCTAACTCAAATCCCAATATCACGTACACAACTAAATGTCAGAGAAATGAAGGCCAAATAAAAAAATAAATAAAATTTATTCTCTCTCTCATTTTCTCTCAAAAAAAAAAGACCTACTTCAGATATGTGACTTCCAGAACTGTAAGATAATACATTTGTGTTGTCTTAAGTCACTAAGCATGTGGTAATTTGTTACAGCCTCAACAGGAAACCACTACTGTGGGGTTAAAGGTCTAGTCTCTTAACAGGTTACCATGGGGCTTTCAGAAGCTCACCAAACCCACCTCTCTCACTTCCTGCCACTCTCCTGGTGTTTCCATTTGTGCTGCAAAAACAGCACAGACTTAGGGTATTCCAAACACACATATATAACATATTCGTCTCACACCTCATCCACTTTGAAAGACCACCCACTGTCCCTCCCCATCTGCTCGGAGAACTTACTGCGCCTTCATGACTGACCCCAAACACCTGAGAAGGTGCCCCTGAGTTCCCCTTCCTCATGCTGGTATAAAGCTTTCCTCAAAGCACTTAACACATGGATTTTAATTCCTTTCGTGTCTGCTCCCCACTAGCCTTAGACGTGGGGCCCTGTGTGTCACTGCATGTATGTTCCCAGCAGCTAAGAGATGGTTGGATGGATACAAGAATAAATGAAAGAATGAAAGAAGCTTGCCTTTACGCAGCTCTCCGGTCTAGCAGAGTGCTGGGACACAGGCACAACCCTTAGGCAGATGAAACCCTTTGGGGGTTAGAGGAGAAAACAGTGTCCTGTTTCAGGACCCTCCTGCCACTCAGAGGGCGTGGAGGACTGGGGTATGGTTCACATTCGGGTCACACCAGCAAAGTCTGGCTGACTGCTTTGATGACCTCAGTGCTTGGCACAAACACTTAGGCATTTCCTGAGTGCCCTCTAGAATGCTGCTTGGTCCTCTGGGCTCCCTGCCATCCGTCTCACCAGCTCTCCAGCGCCGCCTAGAGGCCGCTGGGGGCATCGGCGCCTTCGCGTTCACAATCCCCTCCCTTCCCAGCGGCGGGAAGGGGGCGGCGAGGAGGAGCGCACCTCGCTGCGGACCCCACCCCGCCCTGGGCGGAGCTCCCCTCGCGCCTTTCCCAAATTACCCCGCTGTCCTGTCCTGGGGAGGCACAGTGCGCGTCTCACAGGGAGAATCGTCCTTCTACCAAAGACCTCTGGGACAGAGGGGGAAATCAGTTTAGCGACGGTCACTTTGCATTTGGAAAAAAATATTTACTTTCTAGACCTAAAATTCTATAAAATATGTTTTTTAGTCTCACATCATGGTCAGTTCAAGAGGAGAAAGCACACTAGAGAGAAAACAAGAGAAAGAGAAGAGAAGCTCAAACAAGCTAGGAGGAAAGAGGGGAGCGAGAGAGGGAAGGAACGAGAAAGGCCGGTGCCATCCAGCTCGTGGTTCCTGTGCGTAATTCCATCTTCACTCCACTAACAGCCCCAGTGTTCGTCTGTCACTTGATTAAAACCTGGAGGTCAGACGTGTTCGCGTGTAGACGGGGGTGTGCCCAGCTGTCACCACTGTCCCAGGTGCAGAGGATTCAAACACCAGCTGATGCGAAGGTCCTTGGCTGGGGCTTACGATGAAGGGCAGCAGGAGAGGACAGGTGTAAGCCAATGCCACCTCCGGAATGTTGCTGGTTCACCCAACTTTCAGATGGAGGTCTTGTTTAGATCAGGAAGGTTTTCCTTTGATAGTTCCTTGATTACTTCTGCTCCCAATTACTTTGTTCTCTTTCAGGGATTCCTGTTACCTCTAAATTGTATCACTAGACCTGGTCACCATATTCTCCTATTTTCTCATTTTTATCTGTATTCTTGTTTTCGGTTTCCCTCATTTACCAATTCAATATTTTGCAGTGTTCAATGACCTATGCAGTACTTCTGTTTAAAAATTTAACACCATATTTTCATCTCTGTTCAATATTTCATTATTAAGACTATGTTCTTTGCATGATGGTTTGCTTTTGTTGAAGAGAGGGAATATCCTGACTCCTATTGACAAGACAAATCAGATGCCTCTAAAAACTCTTCTACTTCAAAGAAAGGCAGCCTCTTCAGCTTTTTGTGGTTCTCTTTTTGTGAATTGCAGGTTTTCTTCATAGGTCCTTCCCCCTGACTTTCTAGTCTTATATGGGAAGAGCTAATCATAAAGAGGTCACCAATCAAAAATGTTGGCCACAAGGCCTAAGGGGGCAGGCTTCCCCAAAGGCCCCTCCCTGCTGCCTTTACCCCATGTTCCAGGGAGGAACAGCCCTTGATTTTTAGAGCCCATTTTTGCTACATCCCAGACAGTAAGTCTCAGCTCTCAATGGCTTCCCTTAATCCAGTTTTTACAACATGAAGAGTCAGCAAAAATTCCTCCAATTTCTGGCACAGGTGTAACATGCATGCTTGGATAATAATGCTGTGGCTCCTGTAGATTTTTCTATATTTGTTGATTATGCTGAATATTTTAATGAAAATTTATAAACCGGAAGAAGAATAAAGGCCTTGTGTTTGTGTCACATCCTCATGCTCCAAGGTGCACTCTTCTCTTATATAAATACTCTGAGGCTGTCCATCAGCCGATGCTGCAATACTGGGTTAGCTCTCTCAGAGGAAGTAGTTCAGTCACCTGGATGCTGCGGTGGAACCGGAATGGGGCCTTGAGGGAAGAGTGGGATGAAGGAGGCCTCCAGGAAGGAACACGTCTGACTTCCAGGGAGGGAGATAGTAAAGTGCCTAGTGCTGAGTTCATTAGCCTGGATAGGTGTGGTTAGGGTGTTGCTAGGGCACTATGGGCACAGTTAGTTACACATCATTTTCCTTTCTGAGCCTCTGGGTGCCTTCTCCTGTCCTCCGACTCCCTTTCTTCCTTTCTGCTGTCTGAATAAATAGTTCTGCTTCTTAATTCCCATAATATGAAACACGTTTTTTTCCTCTCTATTGTAAAAAGAAGAGAAGCATTCCAGATTTTTTCCTCCAGTAAAAAGAAAGGAAAAGTATTTTAAAATCACAAAGTTCCAAATAGATTTTTCTCTGAATCTGCACTCTTAAATGGAAAGGAAGAATGGTTGTTCCCTAACCAACTAACAAAGAAACTAACATTATTGAGATGCAGGGGGAACTGGAAATGAATGAATTAGATGGGAGAGTGGGTGTAAAAGTAGGAAAGAGGTAGCTACTAAGGAACAGACACTGCCACTGCTTGGCCCCCTCTGGTCTGTCCTCCCAGCTGATAGAGGAGCAGCGCTGTTTTCCCTGAGGTCAATGAGGAAGGACAGAGGTAGCCTCTGCCTTCCTTCTGACTCTCCAACAAAAGGCATGGAAGGTGTCATCAGGAAACAAAATAAGCAATATGTCATGCACAGAGAAAACTGTGGCGTGACTAAGAGGACAGGTCCTGCAAAGTCCTGCCTAGAGCATACCTGAGGAATGAAGATGAAGCAGTTGATTGTGGTTGTGCAAACAAAGATGCCTCCAGATGTGAGTCCAAAGACCAGGTTGGGCCAGGAGTGCAAGTATCTGGTGACTACAAAGAGCAACCCTGCAGCCAGCACCAGGAGGTTGACCCCAACCATGATGGTTAGGGACTGATTCACAGGAGGAGAGCTGACGTGGTCTGTCAGGCCAGCCAGGTAGGCACCATAGAGCAGGAACAACCCCTGGAGGCGGAGAGGGGAACCAGAGGCATAGAGAAGTAGAATAATATGTCACAGAGCAGTAAGGGTAGGACATCCCCATAAAATGTCCCCATCCGAAAATTGGGTGAATAACACCTACCTTAAAGGGATGATGTGAGAATTTTCAAAGAAAACCTTTACAGCATGCCTTTATTCTTAGTAGGTACTTTTTTCCCACTTTTTTTTTCTTGGTACTAGGGATCGAACCCAGGGGTGCTTAACCACTGACCCATATCTCCAAACATTTTTTGTCTTTTATTTGAGACAGGGTCTGGCTAAGTTACTTAGAGTCTTGCTAAATGGCTGAGGCTGTCTTTGAACTTGAGATCCTCCTGCCTCAGCCTGGGATTACAGGTGTGTGCCACCATGCCCAGTCCACATTTTTTAATTGGTGCATTATAGTTGTACATACTTATGGGATTTGTTGTTTCATATTTGTACATACACAAAATATATCAATATTTAGGAGGTACTTAAGAAATGTTATTTTATTCTCTTTCACTCAGAATTAGTTTATCATAGTCCACTAAATCAGCCATCAGACAGGACTTTTCTGGGATAAGGCACAGGCTCATGTGGGTGGGTATGCCCTGCAGAAAGGGGTGAGGGGCACTTGGAAGGCTGGCGGTGGTGAGGGCTACTGCTTCCATTGTGTGGCTTTGTACTGCATGAAGCTGAGGCGGCACATGGAAGCTGAAAATGACCTGTGGTCTGCTTCTCAAGTTCTGTGCCACAGCAGGGCACTGCCCAGGGGGAGGGGCTTTATTTTTTCTTCTAATTTTCCCAAAGACACCATCTGCTTGCCAAGCTCTGCACCTGCAAGATTGCATCTGCCTAGAAGAGAAGCCATTTTCTAATTTACACAAAAGATCTCTATAGGCTAGGGGTGGCTCTGTGCCAGTGGGGGTTTATGAGAGATGAAGGGTGGAAAAAAAGGAGAACAAAGGCGGGCTGGGACTCAGGCAAGACTGCGGGGCAGCGCAAGCAGCAGACGCTCCCTCTTTACTTTTTGCTTGTGACGTACCCTGTACTCACCACAAGGAACTATTCTTTCCTCTTTCCATGAATATGACCCTGTTCTCAGAGTTTTCAGTTGTACTAAAGAGAAAATAACTCACAGCACCTTAAAGTACTGCTTTTCCCAGAAGGAGCTTCACAGATATAGAAATCAAAGCTTTATCCATAGCATATAGATTCAAGATATGCTTGCCCTTTCGACTACGTGCAAAGTGCCGCACTACGTATAAGGCGGGAACTAGTGCTATAAAGAATAAATCCACGGTTCTAGCTTTCAGAGTACCCCAGTCTGATGGGAATGTTTAAAAGAAGCATGAAGATGTCCTTGCTTATAACACAGATGTGAGGTTGCCATTGGGGAGGAGGTGGGACTGGGAATGATGAGGATTCTGAAGTTGAAGGATGATAGTAAAGTCAGGTATCAGCAGGACACTCCCAGTGAAATCAACATCAGTCACCTGCCAACCCCACCTGTAGGGACAACCCTAGTTTCTGGAGCACTGGCTGTGCCAGGAGAGGCTGAAGGCTAAATGTGACCACGCTGAGCTCTTCAATGACTAGGAGACATAGAAGTTAGGCAGTCAGTGGGGCCTGCTTTTGGGTAATATTATTAGGTAATATTCACCAGCATTGTATCATTAGTAATCTTATCAAAGGTGAATGAAACTAATTCTGTGATTATGTAATATTCAAATGTAGTCAGGCACAGGTGTGCACACTGACAATGCCAGCTACCAGAGAGGCTGAGGCAGAAGGAGTGCAAACTCCAGGCAGCCTTAGCAATTTGATGAGACCTTGTCTCAAAATAAAACTTACAATAGGGACTGGGGGTATAGCTCAATGGCAGAGTGCTTGAGTAGCATGTGTAAGACCCTGGGTTCAAGCCCCTTTAAATTAAAGTAAAAAAAAAATTTCAGATATACTTATAATAAAATATTTTAGTTTGATTAAAATTTTTGCCAAAAGGGAATTAGTCATGAATAAAGTGTATGCACATTCCTGGCTCTGGTTTGAGTGTGTCATAACAGATCCTTTAAAGCATTTATTTGCCTTCACTGCTAAGGATAGAGCAGGGAATAGCTGATGAACTTAGATGGGGGCCCTGGAACTTAATGTGAGGGTTGGCTCCTCACTTACTGGCCTCTGGGGGTCTGGCTCACTTTCCTGATGCTCAGCACTCTTTCCCCCATTCTTCCTTTGTCCTACAGAACAATAGCATAGTGAAATGAGATGGAAATGGGAATATATAGAAGGCAATGGAGAAAGTAAATCAAGGTGGGTCACGTGGTGTTGCTGTGGGGAGGCGCTGTGTGTTCTTGCTGGGGAGGACAATCTTGAGGAACTGAGAGAGGTGCTGTGTTTCTAAGAACTGTCCAGGGCACAGTGGAAGAACAGCAATAATAATATCTAACATTTTACTGAGCTCTAGGAATGGCTGAAAACTTTTCAGTTGTTCACCTTCTGGAGTCTTCTTTTATAAAATATTTCTATCAAAGTAGTATATGCATATAGTTCAAAAGCAATATTTCCTTGCCCTCGTCTACCATGCCTAGGCCTGTTCCTAGCGGTGGAATGGGTCAAGTTTACCTTCAAGGGATACATATTGCTACAAAAACTCCCCCTCCAGCCATCAGCTACCCATAGCTTCTTGCCCAGATAGTCAACAGCAGGCTCATGTCAGGAGGGGCTGCCCTGTTCAGTGAAGCAGGTCTGTCCTATGCCCTCAGGGCCAGTCCCTGGGAAAAAAAAAAGTGAAAGATCTAATCTGTTCTGAGGACTGTGCTTACTGCCCTGTACAGCTTTCCTGTACCCTTTGGAAACAGTACCCTACATTTGCCTATCCAACAGAGACAGATGAGTCTACAGATGGGAGATTGGGGCAGTACAGGTGACACTTTGAGGCAGCTAGAATCCCTGAAAGGACACTGATGATGTTGGTTTCTGTCTTAGACCAGACCTTCTTCCAATAAGATTGAAAAAGTCAAGATGGGTGATGGCAGCAGGACACCACAACCCAAGTCCTAAAGAAAGACACAGACACATAGAAGGAGCTTAGGCAAGCAAACCAAGCTGGGTGAAATGTCTCATGTTCTTCTTGTTAGGGGAGCTGTGGAGAAAATGGGTATTGTCAAATCAATTTAAAAGCCAGACCATAAAATGAGAGAAACAGTGGGTAAAATCCAAATGATCTGGGGGAGGACCCAATGAGGGACTTCAAAGAGTTGGAAAAGTGACCCCTGAAAAAAAGAGAGAAATACAAGGCTTATTACTTTGAGATGTTTGCACTAACAGAAGTCTCCTCTGAGTTCAGGACTCTCTGTAGACATCATTAGAGAATGGACCTCTTTAATTCCTGTAATTCCCTCTTCATATCTATTTTGCTGGTGACAGACTTTTGTTGAGACATAGTTACCAACCTTGCATCCCAAAACAAGAGCAATCCAGACATCAGAGTACCGAGAAGCACAGACGTGCGTGTTGGTCAAAGAGCAGGACACGTCTCTCCCTGTCACCTAGGAGAGACACAGGGTCAGGACTGAGAGCACCCACAATTACCAAAATCACACAGCGGATCTTTGTGAACATCCTGGAGCATGGACTCTGCCAGAGCACATAACTCCCCCTCACTATGTAAAATAGGAAAATGTATGTGACTCCATTAGAACCTAAGTGAGAGTGACTATGAGTTGGAGGAAAAGATGGCAAAGTTGGGTGGACACTGGGTAGTGGCAGGGCTCACCCTTCTGTTGTGTGCTTTGCTACCAGTATTATTTAAAATGGTGCCTCATCAAAATTACAGATTATTTCATATCATGAACTTTCCCTAAATGTTGGATTCTTACATTAGATGTTGCAGTGTCATGATTCTGCTGTATTTCTTAGCCTCTTATGAGGGTGGAGAGAAAGAGATTTATAGAAGTTAAATAACTTTCCCAAGTTCTCATGGCTAGTGGTAGAGCTGGTAACTGAACTAGGGCATACTCCAAAGACCACCTCAAAAACTATCCATTGGGCTGGGGAGGTGGCTTAGTGGTAGAGAGCTTGCCTGGCATGTGTAAGGAGACGTGTTCAATTTCCAGCACCGCATGCACAACTAAGTGGAGGAAAAACAAACAAACAAGCAAAAAAACTTGTATGAAAAACTAAAATTAATTCTCTCTTTCTTTTTCTCTCTTTAAAACAAAACAACAACAAAAACTACCTCTCCCTCTCAACAATCAGGGAGAGGCAACTATCAGTAGCTGAAGGTTCTCATTATGGACAGCAGGGAAGCAGAGACAGCTGCCAGGCAGATTCTGGTGTGCTGACATCTCAAGGATGCCAGGAGAAGGCATCAGGGGCAGGAGGCACAGTGGAAGTGCCAGCTGCAGCCCAGCCCCAGACTCTCCTTCCTGTTCTTGTTGCAATTGTGGCCACACAGTGAATGCTCCTAGGAGAATGACCCTGTGACCCCAGAGGCCAGCCCAGGTCAGGAATTAGAATCCCCAGGGACTTGACCCCTCACCGTCATGCTGACACCAAGGATCTGGAAGCACTGGATGGGATCCATCAGCACCCATGTCACAAGCAGGATCACATCAGCCATCACCAAGGCTGCCACCAACCCCAGCAACTGCAGGTCTTTAATAATCTGCAAAAGAGTCAAGGTGGAAATGTTCCCTTGTTTGCTGGCTGCCAGAGGCTAGAGTGTAACACTCACTCTGTGCTGTGGGCTCCAGGGACAACCCTCCCAAGGAGCTTCAAATGCAGACATCAAAGATGAAACAGATATCAAACATCTGCAATGACCTCTGTGTCACTGTCATCGTTACTACATTAAACATTTCCATTTGTTTAACTTTTTCACACCCTATGTCTTCTGACAAAGAATTCAAGGTGCCTTATAAAATAAATACATTATTGTTACTAGATATGTTTATATGAGGACACAGAAATCTGAAGGTTTTAATATCAAACTGTTAATAACCATTAACTCAGAGAGTGGGATTGAGAGATGGGGGTGGGTATGGGAGGAATTATTAACATTTTCTTTATATACATATGAATTATGTGACCTAATATGAAGAAAGTATCACACACACACACACACACACACACACACACGATAAACACTGAAAAATATCAGAGAGGAGAGAAGCAGCCAGGTGAGGAGTGTTGGCAGCATAGATGATCTGGGGATGTGGATCTAAGCTTTTGATAGCCATTGGGAAGAAAGAAGCACAACCAGTTACAGGGTTTAAGGTGTTCATGAGATCGAATAAATTAGTTAGCTAATCAAATTGCTCAAGCCAGGAATAAACTCTCCAAAGCAACCAGCAGCGGGGCAGTAGGGGAGTTGGGAGACCATTATGTGAGGAGGAACAAGGAATAGGAGAGGAAGATATCAGATGACTCCTCAGTAGACACAAGGCCAAGTGAGCAGACAGTGGAGAGGCATCTTCAAGATACTGAAAGAGAAAAAGAAAACCCTGGTCTAGAATTCTATACCCCAAAATATATTTTGCAGGGACTGGAGATGTGGCTCAGTCAGGAGCACTTGTCTAGCATGCACAAGGCCCTGGGTCCAATTTCCTTCCAGCACTGAGGAAAATATAAATATATTTTATAAACATGTATGTCTCTTTTTCAGAAAAAAGGCAAAATAAAGACTTTTTCAGATATATATGCAAAAACTGAAAGAATTCAACACTAGCACACCCATATCAAAAAGTTAAATATCCTTCAAGCAAAAGGAAAATAATACTAGATGAAAATGTAGATTTTTTTTAAAGAGAGAGGGACAGTGAGAGAGAGAGAGAGAAAGAGAGTAACAATTTTTATTTCGATTTTCATGTGACTTTCGTTGCTCCGAGACATTGTTGTGTACATGGTGCTAGGGTTTGAACTTGCGTACTTGCACATGCTGGACAAACGCAGTAACCGCCAAGCCCCGAAAATGTAGATATATAGAAGGAAATTAAGACCCCTGAAAATGATAATCATGTGGAAAAATATATGATATTTATTACTTACATAACTTCAAAGATAATTGATTGCTTAATTGCATGGGGCTTATAACGTATAAAAGAGGCGGGTGGGGAATGAAAGCTCGCTCAATACATGAGCGTAAATTATGCACTTATATATAAACTCTTTCAGAAACCAAAGAGGAGGGAAGTTTCCAATTCATTCTATAAGGCCAGTGTTATCCTGATACCAAAGCTAGAAAAAGATACTACAAACAAAATGAAAGAGCTATATCCACCAAAAGCACAAATTTACAAATTATAAACAAGACTTTTATCAAAATTTAAAAAATACAGAAATAGGATAATATATCATAACCAATTGGTGTTTATTTCGGGAATGTAAGGTTGCTTCAATATCCCCAAATCATTTGAACAAACCAAAAAAGAAAAATCGTATGATCATTTCAATAGATACAGAAGAAGCATTTGACAAAACTCAACATCAATTTTTGATAAAAACTCAGAAAAATGAGAAAAAATAGACAAGAACTTCCAACCGGATAAATAGCATCTACAATAGAGCTACAGCTAACATCCATGCTTGGTTTTGAAAAACTGAATTCTTTCCCCATAAGGATATTTGTCCTCACCACCTCTGTTCAAGATTATACTGTTGTTTCTATCCAGAGCCATCAGAGAAGAGATCTTTATTCACAGATGATTTGATTATCTGTGTAGAAAATCTGATGGACTCTATAAAAAATTGCTACCAGTAATTTGTAGTCTAGCAAGGTTCCAGCATGCAAAAATCAGTTGTAGCTGTATGTTTTACATTGTAGCAAAAAAATTCTGAAAGCAAAATTTTAAATACAACATGTACAATAGCATAAAAAGATAAATACTTAGGACTAAACCTGGTAAAAGATGTGAAAGATCTATTTTGAAAAGTACAAAAAAACTGCTGAGTATAAATTAAAGAAAATCTAAATAAATGGAGAAATACACTGCAATCATCAATCAAAATATCCAACACTGCTAAGAAATCAATCCTCTACAATTTGATCTATAGATCCAATATAATCCTAATCAAGATCTCAGAAGGATTTTTGTAGAGGTTGATAAACTGAAAAGTTCAGACAGAAATTCAAAAAATCTAGAGTTGCAAAAACAACATTGAAAGAGAACACAGTTAGAGAACAAAGATTCCTTGACTTTGAGATTTAATAGAGGGGCTAGAGAGGTGGCTCAGCGGTTAAGGTGCTTGCCTGGCATGTGCAAGGATGCGGGTTTGAACCCCAGCACCACGTACACAACAAAGTATTGTAGCAACAAAAGCCATATGAAAAACGATATGAAATTAATTCTCTTTCTCACAGTCCCTCTCTCTCTCTAAAAAATAAATAAATGAATAAATAAAAAAATTTAAAAACAAAAGGAAAAGTCTAGAGAAAGTCAATATGTCTATGAGCAATTGATTTTCAACAAATGTGCAAAAGTAATTAAGTAAAGAAAGGACAGCCTTTTCAACAAATGGTGCAGGAATAATTATATATCCATGTGTAAAAAAAGTGAGTTTTGATTAATATATCATGCCATATTCCAAAATTTACTCAAAATGGGTCATCAGCCTGAATGTAAAAACTGAAACTCTAAAATTTCTAGAAGTAAACAGAGAAGAAAAATCTTTTGGTGCCTTAAGTTACAAAGATATTTCTTGCATATGATACCCATAGAGAATAAATAAATTTGAAATTCATTAAAAATTACATATGTTTTCTCTTCAAATGACACTCAAGTAAATCAAAAGGGCTGAAAGTATAAGAAAATCTTTGCAAATCATAAATTTTTGGCTCAGAATAGTTATTTTTGGAAAAGGAATCAATGTTCTGAGGGATGGATGAACTTTTTGTCCTTTTGGGCAATCTTCTTCATCTGCATAGTTACTCACAGCTGAGCTTTTGATAAATATTCATAATGATTCAATAACGTCTGAAAAAAAGTACCATCTTTCCAGAGCAGTATATTCCAACTGAATTACATATTAGATCTGAAAGAGCCTCTAAACAAAGAGCCTCTAACCAGGCTTTGAGGTCTGGGCAGTGCTAGCAGTGAAAATGCAGGAATGTTGGTTGCTGATGCCTGACACCAGCGACATGTGGGTGATCCACTATCACACGGTTCTGGGGTTCTGTCTTCTGTCTGCTGCATGGGTATCTTTTTTGTTCACTGCTCTAGCCACATCCTTCTCAATACAAAGAACTGCCTTCTACATGGAAAATAACGGGGCTCCAGGGAGGGAAATAGCTCTGCTCACTCGCTATAGCTTCTCCGTAATCATTAGTCTTCCCTCACTTCCAGCTAAAACCTGTGCCAAGCATCTCGCTCTCCCTAATTCCCATGCCAGGTATTGGCTAGCTCACAGATCTCCACAGGGCCTGGAGTGGGTGCATATGAAGCAGAACCTGAGTTCAAAGACCTATCTCCCAACAGTACTGGCTCACAGCCTGCCAGGCCTGGGGCTTTTTGAGGTCCACTGACTCAGAGTCAGTTTGAAAAGAGGAGCAAGAACTTCAGATCATCCTAAAAGGGGTAAGGCCCACGGATCCACACAAGCTTCTCTAGCTTTTAATCCACCTGGAGCTGCCGCTTGCAATCCAGCATTGTGTACCTGCTGCCAACTCACCACTCTCTTGTCGGGGACCCTCTGGGTAAACACCTTGTAGAGTCGCCAGCTCTTCCCCAGAACAGGGCCGACTACAAGGGAGGTTCCAATGCACAACATGGACAGTCTTACCTGCATGTGGAAGGTGACAGAAGCAAGAGTCAGGACAGGAACTTTCATCAGTTCTCCATGCATTCTGACCTATAAAGTCTCAGGTCTACAGAGGGCACCGGGCAGAAGATGGACCTCACTGAGTGTGTCAAAGATCGCTTGTGAAAGTGCCCACACCAGGGATATAAGGAACCACCACTCTTGGAGGCAGCTAAGGTAAAAAC
The DNA here is from genome assembly GCA_004027875.1 of Aplodontia rufa. NCBI lineage: Eukaryota > Metazoa > Chordata > Mammalia > Rodentia > Aplodontiidae > Aplodontia > Aplodontia rufa. Next base: position 101,204 of record PVKS010001599.1, on the reverse strand, counting down.
TTGTCAAAACTTTTATATTCAAAACAAAGTTTCAAAATGAAACCTACCTGAATGAGAGTTTCCACTGAGCTCCCCACGAAAACATCTTGTATCCCAAAAAGGTAAGCACTACTGTAAGTCAGACAACTGCCCAGTAAGGTCACAATGTTCAGATTGGGACTGGACATCTTCACAATCCTAGAGGGGTTTAGGAAGAAAGACACTTATAACTTTAGCCCTTCGCACTAAGTCAAAGATGTGCAAGATCAAAGCTTGTTCCCCAGTTTAATCTCCAATGTAGCCCCAGAGTGAGTGCCCCCCACAACTCTGCTGGAAAGAAACTACTTTAACGCCCTGTGAAAATTTACGGTTTATTTAAATTTATTTGCAAAGAGAACTAAATTCTGGCACTTCTTGCAACAAGTTAGGATGATAGCCACAAAGTTTAGTGTTGGTAAGGGACTGCTGAATGTATACAGCTGAATAAATAACTAGCAGGTAGATACCCAGAGAGACAGTTTGGAACTTTCAGAAATGAGCTATAAGATAAACTACTGTCTGAAAAGAGATTTGGAATTTTTTGCATACACTAAGTACTTTAATTGATTTGTAAATTGTTTTCCTTTCTCTACTTGACCAAGAAAGAAGATGTAGAGATAAAAAGCAGGGGATTGGGGCAGGATCATTTTTTCCAAGTAGTTTAATGAGGTTAGAGAGCAGTTGGAAGAGCAGAGTGAGATGTGGACAATGAGGATCTCAGACAGGCTCTGAGCACCACCAGAGCTTCAGGATGTGAACTGGTTAATATAAGGGGAAAACTAGGCTTTATGGATAGTTACTGATGACAAATAAAACAAGTAACAAGAAGGAATGCAACTGTAGTTAAGCATTTAAGTCTAAATAATATATTCTACATAAATACAATATTGTTACTGAGTCATTTGATAATTATTAGTTAAACTTTTTGAGGCGAAATCACATTACTTATGTTTAATATTAAATTAAACATAAGTATTAAATTAATATTATATTTAATATTAATATTAAAGAATTTTAAAAAGCCAATTAATAATAGAATTTCAATCATGGTTAGTACATATTCTCTATTTCAGTATTTGATATAGAAACAACCTAGAGATTATTTGTCTATTTCATCTTTTAGGGGAGAGCACTAAAGTTTAGACTTTTTTTTGAGGTACTGGGAATTGAACCCAGGACTTTTGCATATAGTGGGCAAGCACTGAGCTATGTCCCCAGTTTTTATATTTTATTTTAAGATAGGGTCTTGCTAAATTGCCCAGGCTGCCCTCAGACTTGTAATCTTCCTGCCTCAGCCTCTTGATTAATTGAATTGCTATGAACATGGATTTTGCTGTATCAATGTAATGTGCTGATTCCATCTCTCCTAGAAAAATACCCAGGAGAGGGATAGCAGGATCATATGGTGGGTTCATCCCTAACTTTTTGAGGATTCTCCACACTGCTTTCCAGAGGGGCTGTACCAGTCTGCAGTTCCACCAACAGTGTGCTAGTGTTCCTATCTCTCCGATACCCCTCCAGCATCCATTATTGTTTATTTTCTTCATTTTTTGCCAATCTGACTGGGGTGAGGTGAAATTTTTTTTTTGTCTTTCCACAATGTCAAAATTTATTGACTAACAATGAATTCACAAGCTACATCAATTTCATCAGCTATAGTTCACTGGGTACTCTTGATTTTTACCTGGTAGCTATGATCAGGGCAACCTCAAGTTCTTTTGTCCCTTTCCAATCTTTTTTTTTTTTATTATTAAGAAATTTATTTGTTGAACAATCAAACATGCTTCTAATCTGAAAATTAGATTTACCCCCTAGAGTTCCCCCCAATTACCCACTCTTATCCCCCTCCCCACCCTCCTTCCCAATACATCTCTATGAATGCTTTAGGTTGTATGTTACTACACCTTTTCAGGGTTTAACACATGAGTTTTGACCACCTTTCACACAGATCAGGGTCTAGCTCCAGCCTCTTCAGATGAGTGAAGACATTGACCCTTGGTTCTCTGGATTATGCTGACTTCATTCAGCATGGTTTCTTCCATAGCCATCCATTTACCTTCAAATCATTGTTTATCATTGCAATATCATTGTTTCTAATTGCTGAGTGGAACTCCATGGTATATATGTACCACAGTTTTTGGATCCATTCATGCAGTGAGGGGCATCTGGGTTGTTTCCATAATTTAACTATTGTAAATTGAGCTGCTATGAATATCGATTTTGCTGTGTCACTGTAATGTGCTGATTCTAAATCCCCTGGAAAAACACCCAGGAGAGGAATAGCAGGATCATATGGTGGCTCAACCCTAATTTGAGAATTCTCCACACTGCTTTCCAGAGGGGCTGTACCAGTCTGCAATTCCACCAACAGTGTGCTAGTGTGCCTATCTCTCCACAAACCCTCCAACATCTATTACTGTTTATTTTCTTCATTTTTGCCAATCTGCATGAGGTGAAATCTTAATGTAGTTTTCATTTGCATTTCTCTGATTACTAGTGATTTAGAGCATTTTCTCATGTATTCATTGGCTTGCTCAACATCCTCTGTTGACAAGTTTCTATTTAGCTCTTTGGCCCATTTATTGATTGGGTTGTTAGTATTTTTGAAGTTGAGATTTTTGAGGATTTTGTATATTCTGGACATAAGTCTCCTGTCAGAAGAATCACAGGCCATAATTCTTTCCCATTCTGTAGGAAGTCTCTTGACAATTTTGATCATTTCCTTGGCTGTGTAAAGGCTTTTTAGCTTTATGACATCCCACTCACTGATTTTTGACTTTACTTCTTTCACTTTAGGAGACATGGTGAGAAAGTCTTTGCCTACTCCCAAATGCTGGAGTGTTGGATATACTTTATTTTTCATCAGTTGCAAGGTACTGGTTTAATTCCTAGTTTCTTGATCCATTTTAATTTTATTTTTGCGCAAGGTGAAAGATAAGGGTCTAATTTCAACGTTTTGCAAGTGGCTGTCCAGTTTGTCTATCACCATTTGTTGAATAGGCTGTCTCTCCTCCATGTTATATTTTGTCCCCCTTTGTCAAAGATCAGATGCTTAAAGATTTGTGGGTTTATTTCAGGGTCTTCAATTCTATTCCATTGGTGGTCTTTCCTATCTTGATATGAGTACCATGCTGTCTTTGTTACTACAGCTCTATAGTATTGTTTTAGATTTGGTATAGCAAAACCACCTATTTCGTCTTTCTTGCTTAGTAAAGTTTTGGCTATTCTGGGTTTCTTGTTGTTCCAAATGCATTTGAGATTGCTCTTTCTATATCTGTAAAGAATGACATTGGTATCTTGATGGAGATTGCATTGAATCTATATAGAGCTTTTGGCAGAATGGCCATTTTTATTGTATTAATTCTGCCTAACCAAGAGCATGGAACATCATTCCAGCTTCTCAGGTCATCTTGGATTTTATTCTTCAATGTCCAATAATTTTCATTGTGGAGGTCTTTGACTTCTCTTGTTAGGTTAATTCCCAAGTATTTTATTCTTTTTGAGGATATTGTGAATGGGATTGATTTCCTGATTTCTTCTTCTGCCCTATTATTGTTAGTGTATAGGAAAGCTATCGATTTATGGGTGTTTAACTTGTAGCTTGCCACTTTGCTAAATCTGTTTATAAGTTCAAGCAGTTTACTGGTGGAGTTTTTTGGATCTTCCAGATACAGGATCATATTGTCATTAAAAATGGAGAGTTTGACTTCCTCTCTTCCTATTACTATCCCTTTGATTCTCTTCCTATTATTATTCCTTTGATATTCTTTTCTTGCCTTATTGCTCTGGCTAGGGTCTCAAGAACAATATTGAATAAAAGTGGTGAGAGCAGACAACCTTGTCTTGTTCTCGAGTTTAGTGGGAATGCTTTCAGCTTTTCTTCATTTACTATTATACCAGCGGAGGGTTTAGCATATATAGCCTTTATATAGTTCAGAAAAGTTCCTTTGATCCCCCATCTCCTCTAGAGTTTTGAGCATAAAAGGGTGCTGAATTTTATCAAAGGCCTTTTCTGCATCAATTGAGATGATCATATGGTTTTTGTCCTTAATTTTGTTTAAATGATGAATTACATTAATTATTTTGCATATGTTGAACCAGCCCGGCATACCTGGGATGAAGCCCACTTGATCATGATGAATTATCTTCTTGATAAGTTTTTAAATATGGTTTGATAGAAATTTATTAAGGATTTTTGCACCCAGGTTCATCAGGGATATTGGTCTATAATTTTCTTTTTTTGATGTGTCCTTGTTGGGTTTTGGTATCAGAGTTATGGTTGCTTCATAAAATGTATTTGGGAGAGTTCCCTCCTTTTCAATTTCTTGGAATAACTTAATAAGGAGAGGTGTTAGTTCCTCCTTAAAAGTGTGGTAAAAATCAGTGGAGAAACCATCAGGTCCTGGGCTTTTCTTCTTTGGTAGACTTTTAATTGCTGTGTGGATTTCAGTGCCTGTGATTGGGTTGTTTAGGAATTTGGTATTGTCCAGTGTCAATTTAGGGATGTTTCATGTGTCTAGAAATTTGTCCATTTTTTCCATATTATCTAATTTGGAGGAGTACAGTTTTTTGAAATATGATCTTATAATTTGTTTGACTTCCATGGGGTCAGTGGTGATCGATCCCTTTTCATTGGAGATTTTATTGATTTGCTTCATTTCTCTCCTTCTTTTGGTTAGATTCACTAGGAGTCTATCTATCTTATTTATTTTTTCTAAGTACCAGCTCTTTGTTTCATCATTCTTTTTATTGTTTTTTTTCTCTCAATTTCATTGATTTCAGCTCTTATCTTGATTATTTCCTGTCTTCTACTGGCTTTGGGGTTAGATTGTTCTACCTTTTGAAAGGCTTTCAGATGGAACATAAGCTTATTTATTTGGGATCTCTCTTCATTTTTAATGTGGGCACTCAGTGCTATAAATTTTCTCCTTAGGAATGCTTTCATGCTATCCCAGAGGTTTTGATATGTTGTGTCTTCATTCTCATTCTCTTCCAATAAATTTTGGTTTTCTTCTCTCATGTCTTCTTGGATCCATTCTTCATTTAATAGGATATTATTCAATCTCCACGAATATGTGCATTTTCTGTTATGACTATTGCTGTTGATTGCTAGGGTCATGGCATTATGGTCTGATAGGATACATGGAATAATATCTACTTTCTTATATTTGCTGAGATTTTCTTTTGTGAACCAGAATATGATCTACTTTGGAAAAGGATCCATGTGCTGCTGAGAAGAAGGTGTATTCTGCTGATTTGGGGTGGAATATTTTATATATGTCTGTTAAGTCCATTTCATTTATGGAGTTGTTTAGGCTGGAAATTTCTTTATTGATTTTTTTGTTTTGATGATCTGTCTAATGGTGACAGAGGAGTATTGAAGTCTCCCAGTATTATTGTTTGAGGTCCAGAAGTGGTTTTATGACATGATGTAATTTATTCACAAAGTTGGGAGCACTGTTATTTGGAGAGCATATATTTACTATGGTTATTTCTTTCTATTGTAGGGGTCCCTTTACTACTAAGTAGTGGCCTTCTTTATCTCTTTTTATTTATTTAATGTTTGAAATCTACTTTGTTGGATATAAGTATTGGGTTGCTGGCTTGCTTTCTTGGGCTGTACACATGGTAGATTTTTTTTCCATCCTTTCACCCTTAATCTGTGTATGTCAATGGCTGTTAGGTGGGTTTCTTGTAAGCAGCATATTGTTGGATTTTGTTTTTTGATCCAGTCTGCTAGTGTGTGTCTTTTGATTGGTGCATTTAAACCATTCACATTCAGTGTTATAAGAGAAGTGTGTATGTGTTTCATAGTCCTTGTGTATTATTAGTAAGATCTGTGGCTGTCTTGTTTGGTTATTGATAGGATGTACTTTTACTGAATTTCCTCTTTTTGTGGGTTTTGGGTATTGATTACTTGTTCTCGCTAGAGTGTATCTTTGAGAATTCTTTGGAAGGCTGGTTTTCTGTTCACGGATGCTGACAGTTTGATATTATCATGAAAAGTTCTTATTTCTCCATCAAATTTGAAGCTAAGATTTACTGTGTATAGTATTCTTGGCCACATGTTGTGGTCATTCAGATGTTGAACGATTTCTTTCCAAGACCTTCTTGCCTCCAGAATCTGAGTTGAAAAGTCACAGACAATTCTTATTGGTTTGCCTCTGAATGTGATTTGGCATTTCACCCTTGCTGCTTTTAATATTGTTTCCTTGATATCCCTGTTGTGCATTTTGAATATGATGTGTCTTGGTGAGTTTCTCATTTAATTAGGCCTATTGGGTGTCCTGTAAGCTTCCTGGATGAGCATATCTGATTCTATTTTTATATGAGAAAAGCTTTCTTTCACAATTTCTTTGAGGATGTTCCTCGTACCACTTGTGTGTGTTTCAGTTTCTTCTTGTATCCCAATTACTTTCATATTGTTTCTTCTCATTTCATCTCAGACATTTTTAAAATTCTGATCTTTTTTTTTAGTTGTTTTTCTTTTTTGTCATCAGTGTGCTTAAGCTTGGTCAGCTGTCTTCATTGTCAGAAGTTCTTTCTTCAACAGCAGAGGTTTTATTTTCTACAGAAGTTAGTCTATTATTAAATTCTTCCATGGTCCCTCTCATGTCATTGACTGCAGATTTTAGCTGTTACTTCCTTTTTGAGTATGTCTATTTCTTTAATGATAGACTTTCTCAATTTTTGAGTTTTCTCATTTATTCCCTTCATTAGCTCTTCTTTTAGTTCATTTTTCCTTTTTGTTATCAGATCATTGATAATTTGTTCTAGATTTTTCTCCTGGTCCCTGGCCGTGGACACCTTGCTAGGGGAGTTGTGGGTTTGAGGTGAACATCTTCTAGTTTGATTCCTAATCTTTGAAGAGCTTCTTCTGGATTACTGAGTTGGAGATCCCTGTGTGGAAGCAAGACAAGACTCTGGGTTCTTCTTTATACATCAAGGGTTGGGTCAGATACTGCCTCTCTGATGACTTCTTCCTTCCAGAAGGATTTTTCTGCCTGGAACCTTATTTTGTTGCACCTTTTGAGTTAAAGTTCCAGGACTCAGACTTGGCACCTGGTGGGGTTGCTGGGTAGTTTACTGTGTTGTTGAAGCTAAGCAGGAGAGGTATGTCCCTGGGTGCTAGGGTCCTAGATGTGTGGGGGTGGGCCAGAATGGACCAACTTATGTGCTGCACTGGGATCTGGGATCCTTGGTGGTGGGGTGGGCCCAGTGTATCAGGACCCAGCAGGTGTGTGTGACAGCTGTGTGGTATCTGGGTGTGGGGACCTTGGAGGAGTCTGACTTGCCTGCTGTGGTGGCACTGGAGTCCTGGGTATGCACAGGTGTGTGTGTGGGGGTCTGCTCAGGCTTCTTCTCACTCTGTAAATTGAAACAAGTTCTTGGCCTGAGATCTATATCTGGTTGTTTTTCTTTAGGTCTTTGCTGTTGGATTGGGAATTTTATCCTGTCCCTTACTTGGGTGGGGTATTGTCAGGAAATTTGAGTTCAGAAGTCAAACCCTTACCCTGTGAACTGTTAGTGTCCCTTAAAATTTCCAGCTCCTCATGAGCTAATAGAGGATCATCAATATGAACAACCAATGCATACAGTAAACAGTATTAAATGTGTTATTTAGTATAGACTATATTACACTGTTGAATTCCACCTATGGAACGAATGGTAGTGTTAGTCAACACTTTTGGCAACACCAGTATTTAACTATCACCTAAGTCAAGCTACAAAGCATACAATAGTTATTGAGTTTGACATTCACGGCAATAATGGTTACATAGCCTTAATAATAGGGGATCAAAGGGTATAAACTAATTGGGAGCCTGAGAGAGAAGGGGATGTAAGTGAAATTTAGAGAGGAGGTTATATTGCCCAATCATGGACAGCAAGAAATTGGAGGAGGTAAAGGATTTACTGGAGAAAGAAAAAGAATGAGAAAGAAAGAAAAAAAAGAAAAAAACCCTGGAGAAAGAAAAGACAGATGTAGCACAATAGAGGAGGGGTGTAAGAGATACTAATAAAATTTGGGTGATAGCATAGAGATAGAAGCAAGCGCAGGAAAATTATGCAGGTCGGGCACAATGTACTTCAAATACTAAATGAACTAACTTGAATCCCTCTTCTCAGCAAACAGGACAAGGATAGACAGAAGAGAATGGAGGGAAAATAGAGAATACAGAGAGAAAAAAAGAAAGAAAGAAAGAAAGAAAGAAAGAAAGAAGAAAAAAACCCCCAAAAACAAAAGAACAGGGAAACAAAAACAGGTAGTATTTTTATATGTCCATGAGCCAATCATCTTTTCCAGTTAGTGCTCAAATACACATCAAAAACAGGAAAGAAGAGAAAAAGAATAAACGAACAATAAAATAAAAAATATAAAATTAAATTAAAAAATAAAAATTCTTAATGAAATGTTGGAACTATGGTCACTAAGATTGTCTCTGTGCCCTTTGGGATCAGATGTTTACTGTCCACCTGAGTTTTGATAGCAGGGTCTCTCAGCCTGTAATTATGTGATCTCACAAAGAAGACTGGGATGTCCTCAGACTCCTGGGATTTCTAGGAGGAGATTCCAGTGAAGAGATCAGATCAAGGAATGTCCTGAGGGCTGGTCTTTGACAGCCTCCCTGGGGTTCTGAAACTCAGGAGTCTTAAGGTTTTTATGTGCAGAGGGGATGAGATGCTTTCTATACTCCCTTTGCTGGTGGTTGCAATCTTGGTCCTCTGGAATTTTTGAGCTGGGACTGAGAACACTGAGAGTTTAACTTCTTACGTAATCCTTCTGAATGGGGTGGGGGTGGACAGGGCTGAGGAAGGCTCCCCTTTACTCCACCAAACTCAAATCCCCCTAAGCAAAGTGGGGACTGGGCCTGTCCCACACCTCCTCTTCCCGGTTCCACCTGCAGACAGTGGCTCTCTTCTGGAGCAGTTACGGAGGAGCCTTCTCTGCACTCCTGCTGGGCTGACTGCTGACTGCTCCACAAGACTCCTTTATGGGCAGCTGTGAGACACTGTTCTCCTCTCACACAGTGGAGGTGCCATAGGGGTGTCTGTAGTTGAGCCTGATGCATAATCCCTTATAGAACGTGGCTTCTCAGTGGCAGAACAGTTTGTCTCCTCCCCCACACCTGTGCTGATTGAAAACAATGGTGGCTACTGCTGCAGCAGCTGTATCCCAGCTGGGTCAGAAATAATCCTTCTTTTCCACTTGCTGCTCACAAATCTCTGATCATCCAAACAACTCCCCAAACTAGCGCTGTGTTCCAGTGATGATTGTCCCCAAAATTTCACCTCATAGTGGTGAAATTGTCCTGGAGTTTTTCTTCTGGTCACAGAGCCAAACGAGATGCAGCCTTCCTTCAGCTTACCATCTTCCTCCCTCTCTGATATTAAATTTTTTGAGTTCTTTGTAAATTTTAGATATTAGTCCCATTAGAGGAATCAGGCCATGATTATCTCCCATTCTGTAGATTCTCTCTTGACAGTTTTGACCAGTTCCTTTACTGAGCAAAAGCTTTTTAGTTTAATGGCATTTCATTCATTGACTCTTGATTTTAATTATTTCCTTTTTGGAGTCTTGTTGAGGAAGTCCTTGCCAACTCCCATATGCTGGAATGTTGCTCCTAATTTTTCTTCTATAAGTTTTATGTTTGCTGGTTTAATTCCTAATTCCTCAATCCATTTAGATTTGATTTTTGTGCAAGGTGAGAAATAAGGATCTAATTTCAAATTCCTGCAAAACCTGTCCAGTTTGTCCAGCACCATTTGGTGAATAGGCTGTCATTCCTCCATGTTATATTTTGACCCTCTTTGTCAAATATCAGATGTTTAAAGATTTGTGCATTTGTCTCAGAGTCTTCTATTGTATTCCATTGGTCTTTATTCCTATTTTGTTACTATAGCTCTGTAATATAATTTTAGATCTACTATTGCAAAACCACCTATTTCGTCTTTCTTGCTCAATAATGTTTTGGCTATTCCTTGTTATTCCAAATGAATTTGAGAATTGCTTTTTCTGTATCTGTAAAGAATGACATTGGTATCTTTTTTTTTTTATAAAGAGAGAGGGACAGTGAGAGAGAGAGAGAGAGAATCAGCTGTACTCCGTTTTTTAATGTGGCCTTCATTACTCCAAGACTTTCTTGTCTGTGTGTTGCTGGGGTTTGAACTCGCGTCCCTGAGCATGCCAGGCAAGCACTGTAACCGCTGAGCCACTGCTCTAGCCCCTGACATTGGTATCTTGATGGGGATTATGTTGAATCTGTACAGTGCTTTAGGCAGAATGGACATTTTAATTATATTGATTCTGCCTAATCAAGACTATGGAATGTGTTTCAATCTTCTCATGTCTTCTTCAATTTCTTTCTTCAGTGTTCTATAGTTTTCATTGTAGAGGTCTTTTACATCCCTTGTCAGATTAATTCCCAAGTATTTTATTCCTTTTGAGGATATTATGAATGGGACCTATTATCGTCAGTGTAGAGGAAAGCTATTGATTTATGGGTGTTGATCTTGTAGCCTGACACTTTGCTAAATCTGTTTATAAGTTCAAGCAGTTTTCTGGGGGAGTTAGTTTTTTTTTTTTTTTTTTTTTTGGGGGGGTCTTCCAGGTATAGGATCATGTCATCAACAAAAAGGGATAGTTTAACTTCTTCTCTTCCTTTTTTTCTTTGATTCCCTTCTCTTGCTACAGATAGGGTCCCAAGCACTATATTGAATAAAAGTGGTGAGAGCAGGCTGCCTTGTCTTGTTCCCAAATTTAGTGGAAATGCTTTCAGTTTTTCTCCATTTAGTATTATACTAGCTGTGGGTTTGTCATATATGGCCTTTACATTGTTAAGATACATTCCTTTGGGACTGGAGTGGTGGTTCAGTGGTTCCAGTGCTTGCCTGGCATGTGCAAGGATGCAGGTTCAAACTCCAGCACCACGTATACAACAAAGTGTCAGAGCAATGAATGCTGCATGAAAAACTAAATAAAATTTGATTCTGTCTCTCTCTCTCTCTCTCTGTCCCTCTCTCTTTTGAAAAAAAGTGTCTTTATATAAAAAAAAGATACATTCCTTTGATCCCTATCTTCTCCAGGGTTTGACTCCTCCCCCCAATACTGCTTTTTAAAAAAAGTGAAAGAAAAAGGAAGAGAGACACGTATAAAGAATATTCTTCATTCTTCTGTCATTTGCCTTAAATTTCCTATGTGCAAATTTAAGATCTCACCTTATCCTATCTAGGCACTTATTCACTCATGTTTGTCTCTTCTGCTTCCATGTCTTCCAATTTGGATTTATTAAGACCATTTGTATTTCTTCCTTTGAGAAGCCTTAGTGCAGTTGTTTTGCCCATTTATTGACTGCATTATTTGGTTTTTTTGGTGTTAAGTTTTTTGAGTTCTTTGTTTTTCCTGGATATTAATGCCCTATCTGATGGGCAGGTTGCAGATATTTTTTTTCCCATTCTGTTGGTTCTCTCTTCACATTCTTGATTGTTTCTTTTGCTGTGATGAAGCTTTTCAATTTGATGCAGCCCATTTATTTATTTTTTCTTTTACTTCTTATGCTTTGGGGGTCTTGTTTAGGAAGACAGTTCCTGAGCCAATGTGTAGCAGTATTGAGTCTACATCTTTGAGTTGGTGCAGTGTTTCTGGTTTAATTCCTAGGTCTTTGATCCACTTTGAGTTTTGTGCAGGGTGAGAGAGAGAGAGGGGTTAAATTTTATTCTACTGCAAATGGATGTCCAGTTTTCCAAGCACCATTTGTTAAAGAGGCTGTCTTTTCTCCAACTTGTATTTTTGGCTCCATTGTCGAGCATGAGGTAAATGAGGTAAATGTATTATGTGGGTTTGTCTCAGTGTCTTCTATTCTATTCCATTGGTTTTCATACCTGTTTTGGTGCCAGTACCATACTGTTTTTGTTACTATAGCTGTGTAGTATAATCTGTGTAGTCTAATTGAAATCTGGTATTGTGATTTCTCCACCTCCACTTTTCTTGCTAAAGATTGCTTTAGCTATCCTGGGTCTCTTATTTTTCCAAAAGAATTTCATGACTGCTTTTTTTAATTCTGTGAAGAATGTCATTGGAATTTTGATAGGTATTGCATTGAATCTCTATAGCACTTTTGGTACTGTGGCTTTTTTGATAATATTAATTCTGCCTATCCAAGAACATGGGAGGTCTTTCCATCTTCTAAGGTCTTCTTCAATTTCTTTCTTTAGTGTTCTATATTTTTCATTGTAGAGGTCCTTCACCTCTTTTGTTAGATTGATTCCCAAGTATTTTAGTCATTTTTTTATGCTATTGTGAATAATCTCTAGTTTCTTTGTCTTTCCAAGAAGGAAGGGGAAAGATGTGGTAAACATTAACGGCATAAATAGGAATGGTGCTAACCAGAATCTTCACAAAACATTCTTTAAGTAAGAAACATACTACATTAGAAAGACTCATGTTGACACTGATTTAGAGCAGAGACCACTGCTGCTATGGGGATGGCCACTCAGAAGCCTGGGCAGTGGTATAACCAGTGGGTGGACTCCTGCAAGATCAATATCCATTCTGGCTCCACTCCTGAGCCCCCTGCTGCTCCCTACCAATGAAATGCTCCTGCATATATGCCCTGGATGTCAGATGGTGACTTCCTCACCAAGAACCTGCCTGGATTTCACAGCCACAGATTTATTTTGTCTATATCTCTGATAGAGAGGTTTTCACTTCATTCTTCTCTGCCCCCAATTTATTTGAATACACATTCTGTCTCCTTCGAGTGACAGTACTGCAATGGAATCTTGATTTAGGGTTCTTCCCCTTTCTGATCTAGTAAGGAGGAATTCAAGTTAGCTAGTTCTGATGAAATAGACATTACATAGCCTTCATATCTCAGACATTTGGTGCAAATTCATTGTTCAAACACGAAATGGACTTACATACGTATATTTTCATGCTTTTTTCTGAGCAATTTTATTGAAAACTTGCTTCAGAAAAGAAAAAGTGAATAGAAGATGATTTCCCTAGTTTGTTTTGCCTAGTGAACACCTGTGAAGCCACTTAAAGGTGAATCATCTTCAATTCAGCAGGTGAATGATGTCTGGGGAATGACTTTGCCACACTGATAGGAATTTAATCATCAATGTTATTTATATTTTTCTATTGAACTAAAATATGTAGCCTACGGAGCTGAATAGTTTGATTCAGCCACAAACACACAATTTCCACAAAGGCAGAAGATTTAAATATTATGTACTTAATTATAAATAGCCAGGTTCATCTACATTACTTGTGCTTCATTTATGAAGCACAGTCTGACACAAGGTGGTATTTAAAAAAGAAAAAAACAGATGTTAGAACATTTCATTACCTCTTCCTTTTCATTTATTGTCTTAAAGTGTAAGACAAGAGCTTTCTTGATTTTTCTATTTTCAAGTAAGTTCTCTGTGTTTATAAATACCTATAGATGCCTAGAGAAAAATATCTGTCTACATCTGCAGAACTTGTATAATCCTGAAATATAATTTCAATCGTCTTTAATGAATTCTGATGCTTGGGCTGGGGTATGCAGCTCAGTGGCAGGGCACTTGTCTAGCATGTGCGAGATCCTAGGTTAAAAGAAGAAAAGAATTCTGATGCTTAAATGGCATGCACCATCTCATAGGTATAAAGTTTTAAAAATCTTTACAAGATATTGGTTGTTGGATCTGGAGACTTATATTTGAAGTTGCTGAGTCTGGAAACTGGGGCAGAAGGTATTTTTTGGGGTGCTGTGACTATCAGAAAACTTTCCTAAGATGTCACAGGTTGTGCTTTATAAAATGCTCATGAGTTGATGTAAGTGATGTCATTGGACTTTCACATATCCCAAACCAAATACAAATTTCTTTCCAAAAGTCTTTTTAGTAAAATATTTAAGATTTAAATTATGGGGGCTGGAGCTGTGGCTTAGTGGTTAAGGTGCTTGCCTGACAAGCGCAAGGATGCAAGCTCAATCTCTAGCACCATGTACACAACGAAGTGTTGGAACAACTGAGGCCACATGAAAAACTAAATAAAATTGAGTCTCTCTCTCTCACACACACACACACACTGTCCCTCTCTCTTTAAAAAAAAAGATTTAAATTATGATTCTTTTTCAATCTACTGTTTTTGATCTATGCTATAATGGGATGATAAACCTATCTTATATAAAACTCCAGTTTCATCATAATGTTGTCTGATGTGTTCCTGCAAATCTGCTGTTTTCCTGTTTTGTCTTTCTACTGTCTGAGTCAATGTGAAACTAATTCAAAATCTTTGCACTTCAAACTAATATTAGTGTGACCTCTAACCACTTATATTTAAACTCTGTATCATAAAAGCTGGCCCTTCTCCTTCCACTTCTGCCTGGGCCACTATCTTAGGAGGCCATCCTAGGAGATTTCATTAACTTTTCAACCTTCAGACTTGTAAATTCTTTAGTCACAATGACTTCACTTTATTCCACTCCAGACGCCCACCCCCCAGGGTTACACCCTGGGTCTTATGATCATTTGAGATGGTTCCACTTTAAGGAATTTTAAACACCAGTATGCTGCTCTTTGACTGCAATCTGTCTAAAATTTTACTCCTAGTCTTCTCTCTCAACCTGTTCCTCCCACATTCTTCCCCAGTTCAGATAACAGGGATTCCATTTTTCCACTTGCTTGGGCCAAAAACCTCAGAGTCATCCTTGACTCTTGTTCACTTCCCACATCCAATCTGTCATGAAAATTTCTTGTTTCTATTCTCTAAATACATCCAGAACCCAACCACTTCTCACTACCTCTGCTGCCATGACCTGATCAAAATCTTACTTGGAATAGCTTCCTAACTGGTCTCCTGGTGTCCACCCTGAAATTTCCCTAAAGTCTCATTTCAACATAGCAACTTGAGTGATACACTGAAGGTAAATTGGATCATGTCACTTCTCTGCACAAAACATCCAACAGCTTTCCACTTCCCAGAGGAAAAGTCAATCTTACCAGGATCTCCAAAGCTTTCCCACTTGGTTCCCATGATCTTCTATCTAATTTACAACTTTCCCTTGCTTACTCCCTTCAGCCACAGAGCATATTCACAGGCTTCGAGACTTTGAAGTGGTATTCACCTGCCTGGATATTTCAATTCACCTATTTGCATGGTTCATTCCCTTTCTCCCTTCATATCTTTTTCAAATGCTACTTCCTCAACCAGAGATAGAATGACATCCCCATTTAAAAGTACACTCTTCCCCCAGAATTCCAAATTCTTCTTACCCTGCTCTATTTCCTCCCCATCCTACCACAGTGCTTATTACTTCTTAACAAGTACTTAATTTACTTAATTATTGCTGTTGTTTGTTGTTTCTCCCACTTAAAATTACTCATGATGAACTCCCAGCACTGACCCCTACCTGGACATTCAAGGCACTCAATAAACACTTGATGAGTGAATGAATGAATGAGTGTTCGATCCTCTAGCCCTCTCATGTGCTCACTCTTAACACACTTGTTCATCAACAGCCTATAGGCCTCCTTTTCCTTGGTTCTTTTACTTCCTCCCAGTCAATCTCTTCTTTTATTCATCCAGTTTTAAATCTTTGGTTGGACATCTGAACTTTTCTCTCAACAACATCCTAACAAGCCCTTTGGTTGCATGCTATGTCTTAGTTATGAGATGTCCTCTGAAAAGTTCATGTGGCATCATTCAGAGGTGAAATGATTAGATTATGACAGCTGTAATATCTGTGAATTATTCCATTTGATGGATTAATAATTGAGTGGATTAATAAGTGGTAACTGTAGGCAGGAGGGCATGGCAGGAGGAAGGCATCACTAGGGGTATGCCCTTGTGGATTATATTTTGTTTCTGGATCCTTTCTGTTTCTCTCCTTCCTGGCTGCAACAAGTTGAGTAGTTTTCCCCTCTGCCACACCCTTCTGCCTTAATGTTCTGCCTCATCTCAGGCCTGGGGCAATGGAGTTGGTCAACCATGGACTGAACCTCTGAAACAATCCAAACTAAACTTTTCCTCCTCTACGTTGTTCCTGTGAGGTATTTTGGTCAAAAGAGATGAAAAATTGACTAACATACTGCATCTACGCAATAAAATTCAGGTAAGAATGATAACCCATTATCTGATTTTACATCCAGGCTGCTGAGTACTTCAGGAAAAAAACCTGACCCTGCAGATTGTTGTCACAAGGATCGGTAGTCTCCAACATCAATCAGCCAAGTATACTATCCCACCTATCTTCTTACTTCTTCTGTGAGGTATTTCTCTACATTTGCTTTCTGAGTGACTCACCTTATTGGATTCAAAGAAATACAAGCACGATCTATATGGATGATGTCCTCAGGTCTAGGTTTGGTGCCATTCTCTATGTCCTTATAACCTCCCATGGTTTATATGCATCAATAAATTGTCATGTTATATAATACTGCCATTTTACTTTGTCTCACTAGACAGTCTCTACTTCTCAAAATACAGGCTGTTTCAGATTCATCTATACCGCAGTCCCTAGCACAGTCCTTGGAAAATGGTGAGTGTTCCATAACCATTTGCTGAATGAGAGCATAAATCCATTCACAGAAATGAAAGGCCTATCTTGTTTTTCTTTCTAATATCATTTTTGTCCTCTTTGCTAGTCTTCTTTTCTCTGGCAAAGCTGTCCCCTGTTTGGTGGAAGGATGGGAAGTAGGCAGTAGAGTCAAATGCCTCTAAAGTATCAGAGATCTCTGAGAGTCAGAGAGAGTCACAGGCTGGCTCATGCCTGTGTGCTAAAACGAAGGACACATTGGGGATAGCAATAATACTTTCAGGGAGATCCCTGTGGTTTCCCCTGGACTGGCTGAGAACTAGCTGGCATACTGAACACAAAAAGGCCAGAAATGTTTTTGAGGCTCTGATTGTGATGGTCTTCCACAGACATTGGGTTTTAGCCACCTGGAAAAATGATATACCCCAAATCCTCACTTAAATATCTTGTTGTCCAGGTGAACCCCTCCTAGGCTTCCCTGTCAGTGTGATCCTAAAAGGTGTGTAAAAATGAGAGAAAGGATCTTAACAGGATGTTTGAGAAGCTTTGTGCTCTCGGTCCCTTTGTTTAAAGGAAAGGCAGCATTGGAGGGACATATATGTTCACTTGTTTCCAATGAGAGCAGGCTGATTCCAAGATCCCTTTCCATTTGCTAGATTTTTCCCGGCAAATTCTCCTAGGAAATGCTTTTTACAATGTGTCTTTTACATTATGTGCCGTGGCCATGTAGGCCCAGAGATATGGCAATAGCAGCTGATGGATGAGGCCTCATCTTCATGACCACACAGATTTCCGACTCTTGCTGACATCTGTATCAGAAGTTAACGATATGCGCCGCTCTCCCAGGGTTCAGAAAACCTGCTGATCTTGGACTGATTTGCTGCTTGCAGCTGGGCTAGGAAGTATGACTTCTTTTTATATCCTTGAAGCTAGCAAATAATGTTTTGTTATGAGCTAAAACATTTGGTACTGCCTCTTGTTCTGGGTGGGCCTGGCCTCTCTAAATTATGCTTTTATAGCTTTATTTTACACAGAGAGCGCAAGCTCCCTAACCACCATTCCATCAGTTCAAGCAGACAGATGCCAAAGCTGGAGAGAACCTGGAAAGAACAAAGACATCCGCCCACACAGCTAAGTGGTTAGCCACAGTTGACCCTGATGAAATCTAAGGTCCCTTCTGGCTTCTCAAGTGATTCCAAAGTCAAGTTCTTTCCCCTATTGCTGCTTTATTAATAAGCCAGTTACGCTGCATTTCTTGCTCTCTTCCTTAACCAGGAATGTGGTAGAATTTATGTCTCAATCAGTCAACCAATCATCCAAATAAAATATATCAGTGCAAAAGAAAGCTTGTTAAATATTTTGCAGTGACATTCCCCTTTAGCCAATGACCTCATTGTCCCCATGATTTGCTATTTATTATCACCTTGATGATCATCTTCTGTCAAATGTTAATTCAATAATTCCTAAATATCAACTTGTCAAGATATTAATAGCTGGAGATAGAAAGGAAAAGATGTAATCTCTGCCCTCAAGTCATTAGGGTACCATCTCCTTGGTGTCCAGACTTTTCACTGCAAAGACAATTTTCTTAGTTTTTCATTTCCTCTTTTAAAATAGTATAAGCTTTCAATATAATACGAAATGTTGTTTCTTCATTCTCTACTGGCTCATTTAACAAAATCTATGCATATGAATGTTTGGGTATTAATACATGGATATACATTACAAATTTACAGTATACATATTTCAGAATTTATAGCTCTCCTGGACCATAAACAGTGCTAAAGATCAATTCAGAAATTCATTCTTACAACTATTTTGTTATTGTTGTTGTCATTCCAAGGATATGGTGCTTCACCACTGAACCATAATCCCTAAGCTGGCCCTTTTTATTTTTTTATTTCGAGACAGGGTCCCAGTAAGTTGCTTAGGGCCTTGCTGAGGCTGGCTTTCAACTTCTGATCCTCTTGCCTCAGCTCCCAAGCACCTGAGATTATAGGTATGCTCTTGCAACTATTTTTCAAAGCTGAAATACAGAAATTTAGATTTAAGACCAAATGCCCATTGTCTCATTATAATGACTCAAGTTGAGGGACAGCAGTAAAAAAGCATATTGACAAATTCCTGATAATCTGGTGAGGAGGAGGAAATAAAAGCCCCAAAGGGTTCCTTTACTGGAACAGAAACTTAAGAATATTATGGCTACATGTCTCATTGATTTTTTTCAAAAAATCATTTTCAAATGCATTTTTCTATATCTCACTGCAATTGTGGTATATTTCAAACCCCAGGAGAGAAAACAGTAGAAACATAAAAACTCTTCTTTTCTTCTAGACCCTCAGACCCTAGAATTACAATCCAGGCATGTATCGTCATTCATGAGGCAGTGATTTCAACTTTTCCCCCTTTTCTATGGGAAAAGGCTTTGAGCAATTCCTAGCAGGAGACTTGTAGCACTTCCAAAAAGGCAGAGCAGATTTTAAGTAGGGCATAAAGCACCAGAACAGTTGGCCATAGGAAACATCCGGTCACAGGGAGAATGCTGCAGGACCAGAATGTCATTTGCTCCCAGGTGACATACAAGTCATCTCTTCGAGGCAGGAGAGACTCACCTGCTCTATGGGGGAGCTTCCTCTCCCTCTCCCCTCCTTCTCCTCCTCAACTTTGAGTCCGGAGCATGTTGGGCCCTGGGGTATCTTTGAACCTCAGAGGAATCCTGAAGCAGTACACTGCTGGAATCCTTCTCCAACAGCCAGAATCTGTGAATTCATAATTCTGCGAATGGGTTTGATACAGCTTGTCCCCATCTGCACCTTCTGCAAGGCTCTGAACCTAATAGTGGCTTATTAAGTATTTGTTACATTGCATACACTATGAGAATTAGAGGAGTCTTAGAGGTTCAAGGCTCAGAAGAGATAAAAGGAAGGGTGTTGCAAGGCAGGACCTGCCTCCTCCCCAGCATTCTGCCCCCACCTGGTGTGGAGGGGGCATTGAGTCCCAGGGATCTGAGCCTCACAACTTGAATGATTTCCCCAGGCTCCCTCGTCTTAAGATGAACAGACTTGCAAGTGGTTTTACAGCCAGTCAGAGACCACAGTGGGACAGCTGATCCTGGTGTCCTGACTCTGGTTCCTCTCTCCAGCTTCTCGGCACCCCTGTTCTCAAACAACTAATTAATGAAGTTCTGCAAGGGCCTTCCTGACCTAGCGCTTTAACCTGCTGTAGGAGTGTTGGTAGGCCAAGGGTTTTCACCCACCTCCACAACTGAGGCTCCACAGAGACCCCAATTTGGCTGCTGGGGTCACCAGGAGGACACGGGAGAGTCTTGGGTAACCTAGGAAGCACAGAGCCTGCAGTGCCTTCTGCAGGGTTTTTGTCTGCCAGCTCGGATCTTGGGCCTTGGCAGACTTCCCACTATGCCTACTAGAATTACACACTGGCTAGAACTCCAGACTGAATTCTTGCTGCAACTGGCTTTGGTTTCTGTCATTGACTAGTGTCTCTCAATCTTAGCCTCAGCGATGCCCTGAAAGTGTGTGCTTTCTGCTTTGACCTGAGTTATATATTATGTTCTGTAATCGGATGTGAAAGGAATAACTAATAGATTATGTGTATGCCTGTGAGCTCTTTCATGGATCAGTACTGAGGCAGCCTGGTGTCACGGAAATCAGACTGACTAGATTCACTAGCTGTGTGTTCAGTGATTTGCCTAACTATTCTGAGGTAGTTAAAATGGGGAAAATAGTATTTATCCTGTGTGCTGTAAAGATTAGAGATAATGTGCTTAAGGTACCAAGCACAGAAAAGATACATAATAGAAAGTAGCAACTATTAATCTTAAACTGTATTTACATGAATAGGGACAAACTTAATTTTATGAGTGTGAAGTACTAAAAGATCCTGAAGTATCTTTGAATGATCAGAAATTACACTACAGTCAGAATCATTGGAACATATTATTTCTATTTCTCAGAATACTGGTGGAAGAAGGATAATATTAAAAAGAGTAACCAACATTATCTATTTAATGTGTAGTAGGCACTTGCTAAAGGCTTGCTCTACATAGACCATCTATTGCAACCTTCACAGCATTCTGAGATAAAAAGCATCATTACTGGGGCTGGAGCGGTGGCTCAGCGGTTACAGCACTTGCCTGGCATGTGCAAGTACACAGGTTCAAACCCCAGCACCACATACACTATTAAGTGTCAGAGCAATGAAAGCCATATGATAAACTAAATAAAGTTGATTCTCTCACTGTCCTCTCTAAAAAAAAAAAAAATCATTACTTGTGTTGTTAAATAGGGCAAGGGGTTTAGTAAGTTCAGTAAAGCAACAGAGCCACATGCCTGGTAAGTGAGGGAGCTGGGATTTGAAGTGGGATTTCATTCCACAGCCTGAGTTCTTATGCCATTCAGCCACTGTCCACACACATGGAACCTATTGTGAAAACTGTTGACCCTTCCCTTATCCCCAAGAAAGACTTCCTGGCTCCACATGTGTGAACCTTCTGGAAGTTTCACACCCTTACTTGCCCCAGCATTTGCTCCTCTGCAAAAAGGAGTGACCTGGGACAGGAGAGAGGCCAGCAGGATAGGCCATTCTCCTTCAAATGATGTCCAGGGCGAGAATCTCCACATCTCTTTCCCCCTTCCACACCCCCACCAGGCAGTAGGCTCTCCTTCTTGGACGCTGTCTCAGCTTACATGAAGCAGAGATTTCTCATTTAACTTTCACCAGAAATCTCTGTGCTTTCTTTTTCTCAAAAACCTTTTCATTTTGAAATTAAGACACACAAGAAATTATAGAAACAGTACAGAGAGTTCTTACATACCCTTCACCCAGCTTTCCCCAGTAACATCTTACACAATCAGCACACGGAGCCAAAACCAGGAAACTGACACTGGTGCAATATTATTATCTAAACTGTAGTCCCTATTAGAGTTTCACTGGATTTACATGCTGTGTGTGTGTGTTTAGCTTTATGTGTAGATTAATGTAACCATCACCACAATCAGGTTACTGAACTGTTCCATCATACACACACACACATCCCATTACACCCTGAGGTTACTCTTTCTTCTACCTAAACTTCTGACAACCACTGATTTGTTCTCTTATCACTACAAATTTGTCTTTTGAGAATGTTATGCAAATGGAATAAAGTGTGTGAAATTTTGAGATTGGCTTATTTCACTTAACACATAACACTCTTGAGATCCATCCAAGTTGTTGCAGGTATCAATACTTTGCTCCATTTTAGAATGTCCCATGGTCATCCATTCCTCTATTGAAGGACATTGGGGTTGTTCCCAGTTTCCCCCCAGCTTTACCAAAATATAATTGACAATAACTATTATGTATTTACTGTGTACAACATGACATTATGAAATGATCAAATCAAACTAATATATCTATCCCCTTGTATTTTTTGGTAGAAGAAAATGTAAAATATATATTCTCATAGCAATCTTAAAGCATAAAATACATTATTGCTAACTACATTCACCATGCTATACAATCACTACCAGAATTTAATCATCCCAGCTGAAACTTTATACCCTCTGCCCTGACCATCACCTCTTCATTTGCATTCTTCACTTCAACCTTAGTTCCTGGCAACCACCATTCTACTCTCTGATTATGAGTTTAGATTTTAAAAATCTCACATGTAAGATAATGCAGCATTTCTCTTTTCATGTCCTCTAGATTCATCCATGTTGTCCTAAATGATAGGATACTCCTAGTTTTTAAGGCTAAAGAGTATTCCTCTGTACACATATGCTAGTTCTCTTCGTCCATTCACTGGTTCCATATCTTGGTTATTGTGAATAATGCTACAGTGAGTATGAGAGTGAAGATATTTCTCCCACGCATTGATTTCATTTCCTTTGGATATATACCCAGAGGCGGAATTGTTGAAGCGTACGTAGCGCTCTCTCTTTTTTAAGGCAACTCCATATTGTTTTCTGTATTGTACTATTTACTCTTCCACCAACACTGTACAATTTCTACATCCTCACCAACAGTTACCTTGCATCTTTTTGATAACTACTATTCTAACTGATCTGAGATGAGATCTCATTGTGGTTTTAATTTGCATTTCCTTAATGATTAGTGATGTTGAACATTTTTTCATAGACCTGTTGGCCATTTTTAAATTTGTTTTCTTTAGAGAAATGTCTACTCAGGTCCTTTGTCTATTTTTTAAATTGAGTTGTTTTCTTGCTATTGAGTTGAGTTCCTTCTGTTTTGGGTATTTACCTCTTATCAAATGTATGGTTGGCAAATATTTTCTCTTCTTTCATAGATAACCTCTCAAAACACTGTTTATTTTTTCATTTGCTATTTAGAAGCTTTCTGATTTTTTGTAATCTCATGTGTCTATTTTTTTGTTTTTGTTTTACTTTTGGGGTCATATTCAAAATAGGCACTGTCCAGACCAATGTCATGGAACTTCCATTTCCTCTAGAAGTTTCATAGTATCAGGTCTTCTGTTTAAGTCTTTAATACATTTTTTTCTTTTAAAGAGAGAAAGAGAGAGAATCAATTTTATTTATTTTATTCATCTGGCTTTTTTTTTCCTGACACTTATGTGGTGCCAGGGTTTGAGCCTGTGTCCTTGTGCATGCCAGGCAAGTGCTCTACCACTGAGCCACTGTTCCAGTCCCTAAGTCTTTAATACTTTTTCAGTTGATTTTTTATATGGTATGAGATAAGAGTTTCATTTCATTCTTCTGCATGTGAACATCCAGTTTTCCCAACACTATTTACTCAAGAGACTGCTCTTTCAACTTTCTTTGTTTTTGGAGAATTTGGTGAAAATCAATTGACTATAAACACGTAGGCTCTATGGCTATTTGATTGGTTTATATGTCTGTTTTTATGCCAGTACCATGCTGTTTTGATTATTAGAGCTTTGAGGTAAATTTTGAAATCAGATAGTATGATGCTTCTAGTTAGTTTTTGCTCAAGATTGTTTTGGTTATTTGGAGGCTTTTTGTGATTCCATAGAAATTTTAAGATTTTTATGCAAAAAATTGAAATGTTTGTAGGGATTGCAATGAATTTATATGTTGCTTTGGGTAATATGGGCATTTAAATAATATTTATTCTTCCAGTCCATGAATATGGAGTATCTTTCCATTTATTTGTGTCTTTTTCAGTTTCTTTTATTAACATTTTATAGTTTTCAGTGTCCATATCTTTCACCTTTTTTGGTTAAATTTACTCCTAAACTTTTAATTCCACTTATTTTTGATGCTATTATAAATGGGATTTTAAAATTTCTTTTTCAGATAATGCATTGTTAGTATTCCAGTTTTTGGCTATTGCAAATAAAGCTGTTATAAACCTTTGTACAGGTCTGGAGCAGTGGCTTGGAGGTTACAGTGCTTATCTGGCATGCGCAAGGATGGGGGTTTGAACCCCAGCACCATGCACACAACAGTGTTGGAGCAAACAAAGTTACATGAAAAACTAAATAAAATTGATTTTCTCTCTCTCTCTCTCTCTCTCTCTCTCACTACTGTCCCTTTCTCTTAAAAAAAAAAAAAAGCTTTTGTATATAGGTTTTGTGGGACATAAATTTGCATCCCTCTGGGGTAAATATACAGGAGTATAATGGTTGAATCACATAAGTGTTTAACTTTCTAAGAAAATATCACATTATTTTCCAGAGTAGTGTATTGTCATGCACTATAAGAGATTCAGTTTCTCTGCATCCTTGCTAACATTTGGGATAGTAGTTTTGATTCATGTCATACATATCAGTCTTTAAGAGTAGAAGCTTTGGACACCATTTAATTGTCAGCCTTGTATTTGTATGTACTCTCAGCTGGAGGGAAGGGAGGATATTTTAATATCCTCCCTGAATTCTTACCATCCATGCGCCAGACGCTATGGCAGGTGTTAGGGTACAAAACTATTGTATTTGCCTTTGAGGCCTCAAAATTTAGCAAAGGAGATAGATATGGAATAAGTAAACAGGATTATGAAATAATGCAGTAGGTAAAACAGGCATGTGCATAGTGTCATCATGCCTTGGAACAGTGCTTCTTACATTCTAGTACCAGAATCAGAGTTTGTTAAAGTACAGAGCTGATACTAATCCCACAGAGGTTTGGATCAAGTAGTGGACCAAGAAGTTGCATTTCTAACAAGTTTCTAGGTGCTGCTGCTGCTGCTGCTGCTGCTGCTGCTGCTGCTGACTCAGCATTTCATGTTAAGAGATAGGAATTTACATAAAGAAGGGATGGGACTTTGTCAGGTGAGAAATGAGAAGCAACAGGGAAGAGCATGGCCATTCCCTGGTATGACCAGAGCGCCATGTAATTTAAAAGGGAAAAAGTGGAAATTATACATTAGGATCAGACTACAACAGAAAAATGCTTACCTTCAGAGTTAAGTGAAATATAAGTCCATGTTGGAAATCCAGTGTTTGTGTGTGTATTTAAATGCTGGTGAGAGCAGTAGCTTAAGAAGTAGGCAACACCAGTGAGGGGGATATTGCAATAGTCCAGATGAAGAGCAAATTAGGGAGAAAGACAATTGGAGTTCTTTGAGAGACATTTCAGAGGTTCAATATCTGAAACTTGGTGACTCCCCACATTTGCAGGGAGACAAAGGAATCTGGATAGGAATTACATGGGGGAGGTGAGAGTGAGATTGGTGATAAGATCTGAGTCTGTCAGTGATTTAGTGCTCCTGGGCTCAATCCCTGGCACCCTCTTCCCCCCAAAAGTTTGAGTCTCTTTTCGGTCACTAAGTCTGAATTAGCTGGAAAATCCATATGACTGTATCAACTATGAAGTTAGAAAATGGGATTAGAGAGAAGTAGGGCTGGGAATATATAACAGGAGAATTAAAACCAGATGAAGTTGTACTTTAAGAAGTGAATCAAGGGCTGGGGGTGTAGCTCAGTAGTAGAGTGCTTGCCTAGCATGCTTGAGGCCCTGGATTCAGTTTCCAGCAAAACACACACACACACACACAAAACAGGAACCCAGAGCTATAAAATAAAACGGGTGGTGTTAGGGATGTGGCCCAATGGTGGAGTGCTTGCCTGGCTTGTGTGAAACAGTAGGCTTGATAGTCAACATCCCAGGATTGCCAAAAACAAATTTTAAAAAAATTTAAATAGTTAAGTGGAATACCAGAGCAAGTGAAAATGGCTGATAAAAAGAATAGTAGTAAAACTGGCACATTCATATATGGTGGAAATTAAGAAAAGGGAAGGTTTCAGGAAGGAAGAATAGAGAAGATGGTTAATGACACGTTAAGACTCAAAAATAGAATATAAAATAAATCTGTTAGTTTAAAGACCTTGGCAAGGATTAAAATTTAATAATCTTCTAGTGCAGTAAGAAGAGTGGGTTGAAGAGTGAAGAGTGGGGGTGGTTAGTGAAAAATATTTCTTTATGAGGTTTAACAGAAGAAGACAGGGAGGATTGGGACAGCAGCTTCAGGAAGAGGCGTGAACAGAGAAGAATTTCTTCTGAAGTCTCAGGAGGAACACCAACAGTTTTCAGTGATTACTCTGTCTTTATTCTATCTACCTGATTGAAATATGCAAAGCACAGAAAACTGCTATAGTTTGGCTCTGAATGCCACACAAAGGCGCATGTGTTGAAGGCTGCGTCCGCAAGGCACCAATGTTCACAGGTGGGACTTCCTCCCCCGCCCCTCCCCTCTCCATCCTGGCTACCTTGAGATGAACAGCTCTGCTCTGCCACATCCTTCCACCAAGCTGCTCTACCTCACCGCAGGGCCAACAGCTGACCACGGACTGAAACATCTGAAACTGTGAGCCAAAATAAGCCTTTCTTCCTTTTACATTGTTTTTCTCAGATATTTGATCACAGAAACAGGCAGCCAGCTAACAGAAATCTTGAGCATGGCAGAATGAAATCCTGGAAGATTTGAAAGAAAGACAACATTGAAAGGCTCAGACATGCCAATTTAGGATATGTAAAATAAAGTACCATCCTGCAAAACATATAGTAATTTAAGGGTGATTATTATCCTCCAAGAGATGACGGTACAGGCAATAAAAACTATATTTGGAAATGGCTTCATAATAGATTGTTTACTAAAATGAGTTACTATTAATAGGAGTTTGCTTTTCTTTTTTTGGGGAGATGGGCCTAACCATGAAGGCTGACATCTGGAGGATTTACCTGCTTTCTCATACGAATGCTTGGAATCACTATCAGAGATAGAAAAATGGTCAGAATTGAAGCTCAAATGGTGGCCAAAAAATGTAGTGCTGAGGAGTTTAGATTCAGGAATCCGGGAAGACCCATAAGCCAGATGCTGAGAATATGACAATAAGAACAATTAGTGGGAGAGTATGAAAGGATGCCCAAAACCAAGAAACACTGAGATACAGAAAGAGTCAATGAGAGAGAGAACTATGAATGAGTCTATCAAGCAGGGCCAGGGAGGACAGAAAATTCTCAGAGTCCCAGTAGTGAGGGTGGTGCCAGGAAGCCCAGACTGGCACGGGTATCTTTGCCAAGGTCTAGGATTCTGGGCAGGCCACATGAAAGGAGTGAACAGACTTGGCACAGGCCCTGGCTGCTCCTCTGTAGCCTCTTCCCTGGGGCATGTTGACCTAATTTTGTAGAAGGGTGTGTAGGTGGAATGAAAACAGACCAGAGTCCAGGCCCGGGAAACTTCTGGATTTCAGGGTTGACTCCAAACATCCAAAGGGTTGTGGCTGCTTTGATTGGCATCCACGCCAGTTCACTATGACCATGGGTTGGATTTGGTGCTCTCTGGGGAGAGCAGATGCTTGGGGTCTGGAAAGTGGTGGTTATGGTCTGAAGGTTGTACTGTGCCTGCTACACAATGAATATAGCACTAAGTAAAACACTGACTACTAATTTTCTTGTGCCCAGAGCCAAGATATGCCTAGGTTCTGAGGAGGGATTAAGCTGTCAGTTGGGAGTTAAAGGGGCCAGCTGCATAAAAAAGCATATGAAGAATGCAGTTGGGCCTTTGCAGTCCTAAGCTGGATGGCCATGACATTAATCCAATGTGAAAATTCTCAGGATCAGAAATAATTGGTCCAATGTTACAAAAACAGTATTATCAGTTTATTTACAATTTCTCTTTTTTTGGTTTTAAAAAATTGTTCAAAGTGGATAGGTACAGATGGATAGGAAAAGAAACATGTTTTTAGAAAACTACAGATCAGTGTCTAATTTGCCAACTCTTTAGTGCTGAGCCATGTTTTCCAACAAACAAAACACACTAATAAATCTATCAGGGGCAGAAAGGCGGAGGGGGACAGCTGCAGCCGCATCATCCAGGAGTGACAATGATTAATTCCTACATCTGCTCAGTCGCACAGAAACAAAGGTCACTACGCATAGATTAGCATCATGATCACCACTCCTGCCCAGCACCCGCAAGAGAACACATACATGCAGAGAGAGAGAGAGAAAGAATCTTTCACCATTGACAAGGGCAAAATTCAAAATGCCTGGAAAAATGTTTACTATCTAGTCAAAAGAAACACACACACACACACACACACACACACACACACACACACACACACACAAGCAAGCTCCTTAGTAGGATGATGAAGGAAGAAGGCATAGAAAAGGTTCAGGCACTGATTAATGTCAATTACTGTCCGATCTTGAGTGAAATTTGGATGCTCAGCTATATTTATGAAAACAAAGGGGACAGGAAATTTAGGAATAAATCCTAATGCAGCAATTTGATCAAAGGAAGAGAGGATATGATGGTGAACACATACCAATATTTGGTGTATTAATCTGCTCAGGCTGCCATAGCAAGATACCACAGACTGCGTGGCTTAAATTAACAACAGAAATTTATTTTCTCACAGTTTGGGTGCTGGAAGTTCAAGATCAAGGTACTGTCAGAGTTGGCTTCTGGTAAGGCTTCCCTTCCTGCCCTGCAGGGAGTCGTCTTGCTTTGCTCTCAAAAGGCCTCTTCTTTGTACATACACAGGGAGGGAGCTCTGGTTTTCTTCCCCTTCTTTTGAGGTACCAGTCCTATTGATTAGGGTCCCACCTAATTACTTCACTTAATCCAAAAAACCCTATTTATAAATAAGTCATACTGGGGGCTAGGGTTTCAACATATGAACTTTGGGGAAATGTGAAACATCACCTACACTCACAGAGCCTTTCTCTTGCACTCTTGGTTCTCTGAGTTTTTCTTATTGATTCATAGCACTGTTCATTCTGGATACAATGCTTTGATGATCTGTGCTTTGTGACTACTTTCTCCCAGTCTAGGGCTTGCCTTTCTCCTGTCTTTAACATACAGAAGTACACAATTCTAATGTGGAGCAATTTAACAATCTTTTCCTTCATGAAAAAATACTCTTTGTGTTCTGTTGGACATGTCTTCCTCGCCAAAGTTTGTGAAGATATTCTCTCATACTGATTTCCTGAATCTTTACTGTTCTGCTTTTCTATAGTTTACCTGGAACTGATTTTGTTGAGATAGGGTTCAAATCCCATTTCCCCCCATGTGGATGGCCAACTGTCCCTGCACATCTATCGAAAAGTGTATATTACACTCAACTCTTTCTCAGTGCTTCCTATTCTGCTCTAGTGGACCATTTTTCTCTCTTTACTCCAACAGCATACTTAACATGTTTTCATTGCTAGTTTTATAAGAAAGCTTAATATCCAGAAAAGGAAATCCACTCACTTTATCCTTTTTTCCAGGCTATATTTGGCCCTTTGAATTTCCATATAAATTTGAGAATCAGTTTGTCGATTTTCATCAAAAAATATGAAAAAGTTGTAATTCTACTTGATTACATTAAATACATATATCAATCTAGGAAGAAATTTTGTCTTTATAACATTGAGTCTTCTAACTAATCTAGATGTCAAAGCTGCTCACCCCAATGCTTTCAAGTGAATACATCTGTACTATTTTGGGTTCTCTATTCTCAGTGCTCTTAGATGTTTGCTGTCCCTTCCTTATTTCTCCTACACAGACATAAATAACAGTCCTTGTGGCTACTGGTGGCTTGTTCTCAGATGGTTATATTTTGAAGTTCACAGGAATACCCTGTCATCTAGCTTTCTTG
The DNA here is from genome assembly GCA_004027875.1 of Aplodontia rufa. Lineage (NCBI taxonomy): Eukaryota > Metazoa > Chordata > Mammalia > Rodentia > Aplodontiidae > Aplodontia > Aplodontia rufa. The sequence continues at coordinate 71,579 of PVKS010001599.1, read as the reverse complement.
TAAATGCATTTTTATTTTGTAGCTCACAGAGTGTTTGTTTTCTATCTAGCTTTTCTGTCTGTTTTCATGTGGCGATTCATAAAGTTCTAAGACCTATGATGTCCCTGTCACTGTCACCATCCCCAAATTCCTTGCCATATATTCTAATAATTTATATGAACACTCATTTGAACTCTCTACACATACAATAATATTATATGTAAATAATAAGGTTTTATTCCTTCCTTTCCAATCTTTAATCAGTAATACCTGATATTGAGTTGTTTTGTTTTGTTTTTGTTTTTGTTTTTGCTCCAGCAGTGGCTCATGTTCTCTCCAAGTGCTAACAAGAAGTGCCAGTGCCAGCAATTACTTCTTACTTCCAGAACCAGATTTCTCTTGGCTTAGGTAAATAAGGATGATGCCCTTGAGGCAGTCCCTACTGTGTGCTCCCAACTTATGGCATCACTGTGGCAAATACAGAGCACAGAAAGTGTCCACGTGCCCTGCTCTGCTGGGGAACCTTAGCCTAGGAAGAGGTGGGGCTGCTGCTCACCCATTAGACACGAGCAGCAGGGAACCAAAGATGACTTCTCCAGACACTTCCAGGGTTTCTTAGGTTCTTCCCTTAGCCATTCAAATACTTGAATTAAGTCATCTCTAGGAGATGACTTTATTTAAGGTGGTCTACATAACCCTTTTAGATCTTAAAGTTCTATTCACAAAACAGCACCTAGATTTCCTGTTATAAGGAAGTCAGGTTATGTCATTCCTTAGCTCCACCCCTACCATGGCTTTCCATAATACTCAAGGTAAGGCCAAAATCATCACATTGACCTGTGCGAGCACCATGATCTGCCCCCCACCATTTCTCTGATACCATCTTCTACTCTCTGCCTCATTTAATCTGAGCCAGGCACACTGGCTTCTTTGTATTTCTTTTAACACCAGGTATGTTCCTACTTTAGGGTCTTTGAATTTTATGTTTCTTCTGCCTGGAATGGTCCTTATCTAATGATCTGTTTCTTATACTTTTTCAAGTCTATTCTCAAATGTTACCTTCTCAGTGAGGACTTCCCTGGCCAAAGATCTACCTACCACCCTGATAGTCCCCATTCACTTTCCCTGTTTTATTTTTCTTTTCTGCTCTGATGATTTTTGTCCCATATATTTTATTTGTTGACTACTCAGTCTCTAGGAAAGCAAGGTCTATGAAGGAAGTGATTTTCCTTATTTTGTTCTTTGACATAACCCCAGCACCTAGAACAGTATCTGTTGGCCAAATCAATAAATATTTGTTGAAACAATAGGTAAACTTGTGAGAACCAGCTTATGAGAAGGCCACCTAAAAGTACAGACCTCCGAGGTCAATGAGAGCAGACAGGTTTCAATGGTGTGACAAGATTAAAGGATAGTTTGGAATAAGGAGTCACAAGCAGGAGATCTGGGCATCTGGGACTCTAGATGTCATACTTTGGGTTCCCAGAAGGAGTAACCACCAGGAGAAAGAGGGTAATGGAAGTCAATTGCTTAACTATGGCATGATTTCATGTGGAACTGATACTCTATTAATCAAGTTAAAGAATAAAAATATGTATCTTCTGTGATCTTATCTGTATCATCATACTCTATTATACTCTAGGCCAGTTAATTTGTTCATTTAGGAAACAATGAAGTCCAGGCACAACAGAGTCACAAAGATGAATAAATTCTGGGAGCTCATTTTCTGGTAAGGGAGATGAGAGCCCCCTCCTCCCAATCCAGCGTTGTCAGCTAAGATGGGGTAATGACAGTCACGTCTACCTATGACTGTAGGTACTCAAAGGAGGGAGTGACCATTTTATCTAGAGCTGATATTCATCTAGGTCCACCAGCAGGATGGACAGGCAGCATCCGGATGCACCACAGCACTGTGTAGAAACCTCTTGCACACACTAATCCTGACTCCGCCTAGTGCACTTTTGCCCACTCACCCAGACTCCATCCCACAGCCAGTACCCAAGAACGACCTCCTTCCTGCCTGCAGAGCCACATCTTTCCACTCCACTTCTGCTCTGCACCTCTTTCCCTGCACCATTCCTGCATACCAGTGGCTTCTGACCTCATAATATACCACCTGTTCTTAGCTCTCTGCCCAAGTCTCTGGAATTGACCAGTACGATTTTTTTCTTCCATGAACTTTAGCTTCCGTTTTGGAGAAGGCCTGCACAATCTGCTCCTGGCCACTCAGACTCACCTGGGCCTTGACCCCGCAATGTTATCCCCAATTTGAGCTACATGGCTTGTATTTATTCTAGGGATTGTCTTGCTTCTCTTCCTTCTTGGCCAATAACCATCAAACCAGGGATTATAGAGAAGATCCCAGAAATCCTTGTAGGGCACAATAGCATGCAAGTGTTTTCTTAGCCAAAAGAGATCAGTTCTGCTTTCCTTTCTTTCCAGAAATACTTCTTTCAGCTCCAGTCACTAAAACCACGAAAAGGACAAACCTGAAGCAATCAACATGAAAAGAGCATAGATCCGATCCCTGCAGCAAGACACTCTTTTATGAAAAGCCACTTTTTGAAAGATGCACTTTTGATTTGTTCATGTTTTTCTACCCAGAGGATGCATTTAAAGCTCCCAGAAACCTTGAAATCACATTTGATATGGTATTCTGAGTACATAGGTATTCAGCTCAGTAAATATTTACTATTGAAATTGATAAATAAACCTCACTCAAATGATAATATAAGGCTTTCAGGAATGGAAAGAATAAAGATGAGTCTAACCCTTTTCAAAAGAGTGGTGATCTTGAGGACTTTGATAATAATGGACAAATATGCAAAATCTAGGAAGCCAGAGAGATTCTGAAAAAGGTACAATAATAATGTGCTTGAGAACCATGACTCATGCAGTATGCTGGATTTTTCTGAAGGCAGAGAAGGCAGACACAGCAGGGTTCATGAAAGTGTAAAATTCAATTCTGCCAGAAGCATTCAAAGGCCTGTAAGAGGATCCTAACTGAAAAGAAAGTTGTAGGAGAGTAAGAAGGCCACAGGGATGGGCACATTTTAGCCATTCATCAGTGTCTGGGTCTCTGGTTATCACTCCCACCCAGGGTGCAGGCAGAGGTGGCAGGTGTCTATGTGCAGAGCTTCCAACGATAGAGGCAAACCTATCACAAGCCCTGAGCATTTTCTTGCTAGTAAACCAATAATCCAGGTCCTTAGCCAGGACATTTTTTTTTTCAGGATTGTGTTTGCAATACACAAACTTGAGGGATCAGGTAACATCTCCCAAGGACAAAACACAGGCTTGTTATAATTCATTACAAAAGTAGTGAATCCTCCAGACTCAGGGCTCCTCTCTTTGAATGGCAACCCACTGCACATGCCAGCATGCATCATGGACCCTGCATTGTCCTCCTGAGACTTGGGGGCCTGGGAACCAGCACAAATACAACATAAAGCTCTGAATACTGTTGTTGTCATGAGAAATGAAGTACTTTGTCTCTGACCAAGAAATCTTATGTCTTTTGCTAACATCCATAAGATAGCGGCATGTTAGTTTGCAAGTTCATATCTTATACAACTCTTATTAATCGTACTTCTTAATTTCCCAGACAGTAATATCCCAGATTTAAGGGAATGCTATATTTAATTCTGAGATGTAATGGTATGTCAATAACAACTACCATCTACAATCATTATCACAACTGATAGTGAAATAAGGTTTCAGAATCAAAGTTCTTATTAATCAAGTTTAGCTTCATGCAGAACTTATAACATTGCCCTTACTTTGTGCATTTCAGAGGAGGCACCAGGAGGGCTTCCTGTTGTACCTTAAATATCTGCACAGTGAAGAGGGCAGTTAAACTGGTCGTGGTGATGCATGCCTGTAATCCCAGCAACTCAGGAGGTTGAGACTGGAGAATTCCAAGTTTGAGGCCAACCTCAGAAACTCAAAATAAAAATAGAAATAAGAAATCTGGGGATGTAGTTCAGTGGCAAAGCCCCTGGGTTCAACCCTAGCAAAGCCCCTCCCCCAAATATGACACTTAAGTTATTACAATCCTAATTCATTTGCATGAAGAATTCAGAAAAAAGAAAACACTCTCTCATATCAACCATTAATACCTAGCAAAGTCAGGCTGGAGCAGTGGCTCAGCAGTTACGGTGCTTGCCCGACATGTGCATGTATGCAGGTTCAAACCCCAGCACCACGTTCACGATGAAGTCTCTGAGCAATGAAAGCCATGTGAAAAACTAAATAAAATTGATTCTCTCGCTCTCTGTCTCTCTCTCACACTATTTCTCGCTCTTAAAAAAAAATACCTAGCAAAGTTATTAGATGGGTTTTAGGACACCTGGCACAGTTCTTTTCCAAAGGACACCTGATATGATATGCATTTTTCCCTATGAAAACTTTCCCAGAAAAATAAGAACATTTGTAATACATTTTAGTTGCTTTTTTGAGGTATGTCTGATATACAATAAACTGTACATATTTAAAGTGCATGAACTAATAAGTTTTTTTTTAAGAGAGGGACAGTGAGAGAGAAAGAGAGAAACAATTTTATTTAATTTTTCATGTGGCTTTCGTTGCTCCAAGACTTCATTGTGTACATGGTGCTGGTGTTTGAATTCACGTACTTGTGCATGCTGGGCAAGCGCCATAACCACTGAGCCACCGTTCCAGTCCCTAATAAGTTTTAATAAATATATATATACTTGTGAAAAAACATAATCAAGGTAATACATGTATTTATGAACTTAAAAAGTTTATACACGACCCTTTGAAATCTCTCCTTCCTGTGTCTCTTTGCCAACCTCACCCACCTGCAGGCAACTGTGGATCTGTTTTCCGTCATTATGAACTAGTTAATAATAGATTAATTTAATTTTCTAGAACATTGTATGATTGAAATTACGTAGTATGTAATTTTTTTGCCTTGTTTCTTTCACTCAGAATTATTTTGAAATTCACCCATGTTCTTCCAAGTATTAACAATTTATTCTTTTATTGCTGTATATATATACAGCAAATTGCTTATCAGTAAGCTATCAATGGATATTTATGCTATTTCCAGTTTTTAGCTATTACAAATACAAACTATGAACATTGGGGTACAAGTATTTGTACAGACCTAGCTTCATTGCTTTATGGTAGGTCTGTGTTGATCTTTAAAAAAAACTGCAAGAGGCTGGAGCAGTGGCTCAGTGGTATCATGCTTGCCTGCCATGTGGGAGGACCCAGGTTCGAACCCCAGCACCACATACACAACTAAGTGTCAGAACAACAAAAACCAGATAAAAAACTAAATAAAGATGATTCTCTCTTTCTCTCTCTCTCTCTCTCTCTCTTTAAGAAAGAAAGAAAGAAAGAGAATAAAAGAACCAGCTTGCTTTCCAAAGTGGTTGCACCATCTTACATTCTTACTGGCTAACACATACTATGGATGTATTTTATCAGACACATGATTTGCAAATACTTTATTTCAGTCTGTGGCTTTCTTTTCATTCTCTTAAGATTCTCTTCAGAAGAAAAGATGATTTTAATTTTTAATACTAATCATGCTTCTGGTGCTGGGTTTAGGGATTAGGTGTATATCATATATACAGGTGCATGAACTTATTAGTTCATGCATTTTAAATATGTATAATTTATTGTACATCAGACATACCTCAATAAAGCTACTAAAATGTGTTACAAATGTTCTTATTTTTCTGGGAAAGTTTTCATGGTGAAAATGCATATCATATATAATAATAATGTATATCATATATAATAATAACAATCTGATTATTCCAGGGTTGCTTATATTTTCCTTTATTGTTTTACAGTTTTTGGTTTTATAGTTAGGTCTGTAATCTGTTTTGAGTTAACTTCTAAACACAGTATGGAGTGTAAATCAAAATTCATTTGTGCATATGGATATCCAGTTATTCCAACACCATTTGTTGAAGATTTTCCTTTTTCCACAGATTGCCTTTGCATTTTTGCTAAAAATCAGTTGATAGGTACATGGGTTTATTTCTGTAGTCTATTCTTTTTTGTTAATGTATATGTCTACCTTTCCCCAATACCAAACTGTCTTCAGGTGCTCTTAGTCCTGAGATTCTATTCTTTCTTAAACAGTTGTTTTGAATATACTAGGCACCTTGTATATTCATATGAATTTTGGAATCATTTTGTCAGTTTACATAAAGAAGGGAATGGGACCGTGATTGGGTTGCATCCATACATCAATTTGGAGAGAACTAGTGTTTTAACAATATGGAGGCTACCAACCTATTAATGCATTAATCTCCATTTACATATGTTGGGTAGAACTTGACCTAGAGGGGCTGGAGTGGTAACTCAGCAGTTACAGCATTTGCTGGCCTGTGTGAGTACGCAAGTTCAAACCCCAGCACCACAAACACAACAAAGTCTTGGAGCAACGAAACCATATGAAAAACTAAATAAAATTGATTCTCTCTTTCTCTTTCTCTTATTGTCCCTCTTTCTTTACAAAAAAGAAAAAGAAAAAGAACTTGAGCTAGGTGATGCCATTTTAAATGTTATCCTCCATCTTAGAACAAGACCCATCTATCTGTAAACACCTGACCCACCTAATCCCTAAACCCTGGACCCACCTAAGAAAGGACCTTTCCCTGACAACTCCCTAGCAATGCCCTAATTTTCTTTTGCCTTAGTCTTCTATATCTACCCCAGTCTGTAAGCAGAAGATGGGTCCAAGACTCCACTCGGCCCCCCTCACAGGTTTTTCCCAAATAAATCTGTGTTACAGTTGAGCCGCTGCTCTCCTCTCTCTTTATTTCCCTTCATTTAACCTCTTTCCTTACAACTTTGATTTCCTTTAATTTTCTCATCAGTGTTTTAAAGTTGCTAGTTTGGTCCCTGAATATTGCATATTTTTGATGCTATTATAAATGGAATTGCTTTTAATTTCACTTTTCAATGGTCTGTTGCTAGTATAAAGAATTACAGTTTGGTACATTGATCTTGTATCCTACAACTTTGCTAAAGTTAGTTTTTCATTTGTTGTAGGTAGATTTCACTGGATTTTCTACATAGATAATCAGGTCACCTGAGAATAAAGACATTTTAGTTCTTCCTTTGTAAAAGGAGGTACCTCACTGCTCTAAGGTAAGAAAAAGAAAATGTTTAATAGAAGTGTTGAGAGTGAACACCTTGTTCGTCTTCTTTTTGATTTGGACAGGAAAATAGTCTTATACTATTAAAAATGATGTTAGGTGGGATTTTCCCATAGATTCACTTTATTAGGTTGAAGAAACTCTTCTATTCCTAGTTTGTTGAGATCTTATTAGAAATGATGTTGAAATTTGTCAAATGCTTTTTCTGTATCTATTGAGACAATTATATAGTTTTCTTTTTTAGCTAGTAAATGTGATAAAATATTGATCAATGTTTGGGAGGTCATGATGCATTATCCTTTAATATTTGGTTGAATTGAATTTGTTAGAATTTTGGATCTTTATTTACAAGGGATATTGGCCTATAGGATTTCTTCTCGTCCTTCACCTCTTCCTTCTCCTCTTCTTCCTTCCTTCCTCTGACCACCCTTCTTCTTCTTACATCATTGTTAGATTTTAATATTAGCATAATGCTATCATCATAGAATGAGGTAGGAGGTTATTCCTATTTTAACTTTTTGGAAGGGTGTGAGTTGAACCGCTGTTATTTGTACAGACACATGTTAGCTGCATGCCTCTGTTCAAGGTTTCACACAGCATGCAGTCAAAATGTCAGCCACGGCTACAGTCCTGCAAGGCTTGCCTAGGTGAGAATCTGCTCCACACTTATTCACATAGCTGTAACCAGACTTCAGAAGATCTATTTCCAAGTTCACTGATATGGCTATTAGTAAGCCCAGATACTCACAGGTTAGAGACTGGAAAGATCAGTTCCTTGTCACTTGGGCCTTTCCACATGGCAACAGAGTGAGCAAGTGGAAGACTGAGAGAGATCCAAGATGGAAGCCACAATCTTTTGTTACCTAATACCAGAAGTGACATCCCACTAATAACCAGGTCAGTAAATCCAGCCCACACTCAAGGAGATCTCACATGAGTGGGACCAAATCATAGGAGAATATTTTAGAGGCTGCCTACTACAGTTGTTCATAATAGTAACTTATTATCCTTCTAACATCTGCAGAAGATGTAATGTCACCTCTCCCATTCCTTATTTGGGTAATTCTTTCTCCCCTCTCTCCTCTTTCTTTCCCTGATTAGTTCAGCTAGAGGCTGGTCAATGTTATTGGTCTTAACAAAGATTCAGCTTTTGGTTTCACTGGGTTTTTTCCCTGTTGTTTTCCATTTTACCAATTTCCACTAATCTTTATCATTTCCTTTCTTCTACTTAGTTTAGGACTAAGTTGTTCTATTTTTTTTCTTTTTCTATGGTGGAAGGTAAGGTCATCCAAAGCCTTCCTCCTTTCTAAACTTGAGGGTTTAGTGCTCTAAATCTTCCCCTTAGTACCACTTTTAAAGGTATTCACCAAATTTGGTAAGTTACCTTTTCATTTTCATTCAGTCCAAAATACTTGTAATTTCCCTTTTGATTTCTTCTTTGACCAAGAGTTTTATAAAAAAGTGTTCTATTTAGCTTCTGAATATTTTAGAATTTTCCAGAGGTCTTTCTGATTTCTAATTTAATTCCATGGAATTCAGAGAACATACTTTGTATGACTTGAATCCTTTTAAATTTAATGAAACTTTTGCTATGGCCCAGGATGTGCTCTATATTGGTAAATGTTCCATGTGTACTTGAAAAGCAATTTATAGTCTGCTGGTGTTGGGTGGAGGGTATAAATGCCATTTTGGTCAAGATGGTTGGTAGTATTGTTCAAGTTTCCTATATTTTTACTGATTTTTCTGTTGTAGGTTACATTTAAATTTTTTAATAAAAAATGCAGGATCTGCAACTGAACTTAAACATTACAGCATTACTTTATTTTGTCAAAGTAGTTTTCTTCCTCTGGCATGTGCATGCATATTCAAATGCTCAGACATACAAACTCACACAAACTTAGAGACAACAGAACTAAACTGACATGGAGCATCTGACTGTGATGTTGAACCACTGAACAAATTTTATTGCTCAATAAAGCACTTTTGAAAATGAGTTACTTTATCTTTCCTGTCTGACCTTTTAAGTTACTTAATTGCAAAATGTATTTTTATTCACCGTGCCTCTTATTATTTTATTCTTTATGCCAAGTCATGCTTCCACTGCAAACAAGAAAGGCAGCAACATTTTTAATAAAATGAAAGAAATGCAGATATTTTATGTTAATGCTATTTATAGGTGTTTTCTGTTTTAACGGGATATACAAATGCTTGACAAGCCTTGCATTCTGCAAAATTGTATATAAAAATAATGGGTTAGAAGAAAAATATTATAGGACCCTAACACTTGAAACACATTTACTTTGTCACAAGTACTAATAAAATCATAAACATCGCAATTAAAATATTATTATTCAGTAAATATCCACTATCATTTTCAGGATGACAACTGATTTCCATATCTTTCAATCTCAAGATATAGGTCCTAGAGCATTTATGCTAATACATAACATTGTCTTTAGAATTAAAATATGCTCTGATCTGTGCTTTCTTCAACAATCAATTGAAGTTTTTAAATATAAGGCAAATGTGTCCTCTGTTTATTCATCTACAACTTCATGCACAGGGAAGACTCATTTCCTGAAGTCATTAAACCAGCTACTAGTTGCATAAGGGAAGGCTCAGGCAGAGTATTCTCAGTGTGGGGGTCTTTCTCTTTAACTGTGACAAAGTTTGCCCCTAAGAGCTTTAAATTACTGGTTTACTGGGGGGGAAATGATACGTGAAATGATGATATCCTTTTCTTATTTTTCAATCAGGTTTCCATTTGCATTATACAAATGTGTTGAAGTTGAAGAGATTGTTACTCTGTTGTTCTAACCTTGAAATGCATGATTTTCCTGGTTACTTTCTTGATAGAAGTCAATATTGGTATTTAATTATCCTTCTTCCCAAGAGCATATTTACTGAGCACCTATTATGTTCCAGATTCTGTTCTGTATGCAGGAAGCACAGTGGTGAGTATGATAGGTAAGGTCCCTGTATGCACAGGCTTTACATTCTGGTGGGGGATACTGACAAAAATAAGCAATTCAATCAATACGGTAATAGCAGTTTTATAAAATATGGTGATGACATATAGAATGAGAAGGGCTGGGTGGCCATTGGGTTGAGAGCTACTTTAGATAGGATAGTCAGAGAAGTTTCTTCCGAAGAGGCGACACAGTAGCCAAGATTCCTAAGATAAGGAGGAACAGGTCACAGGAAGATCTGGGGAAGATTGTCAGACAGACAGAAAACACAAAGACCTTGAGATGGGAGTAAGCTTAGTGTGTTTGAGAAACAGAATGAAAAGTGGCTGGGGCAGCTTAGGGGTATATTTCAGTTTGAGTCTCACACGTCACATGATGAGGTTGACCCAGACAATCATGCCAATGTTGATTAACAATTCTCTGTTTTGGGGGCCTGAAATGGCAAGAAGCACCCCAAAATGCTTGCTAGACAAATACAATGAACTACTCCTCGTCTGAGTGCCAAATCTATCAAGCAGTGGAACACAACACACTTGATCACTACCAGAGACGAGGTTGTAGTGGGGCTGAGTGAGTTTGGGGCAGCGGCTGAACTCTGATTGCGGGCTCCAAACAGAAGCAGCTGCAGGGCAGGGAGAGGCAACCAGAGTAGAGCAGGGCTTCTCAGGAAGCAGACTGGGACAGTGGGGACAGATGAGGGTATAGTGATGAGGTGGGAGAGATAGGTTGGGCCCCAAGGTAAGTAAGCATCAAAGAGCAGCAAAAGCAAGATTCTGTGTGTTTGTTCAGAAAAGTCATCAATTCTTCTTCTGTCACCCTGATGTAGCAGTGATGTCCCAGGCCACCAGAACTTTCCCTCAGAATAGCAGCAGACAGTCACACTTCATTCGTTTCTCTGAAAACCTTCACCCAGACTCATTCCATTGTGATGTCTGTGAACTTTATGTTGTTTTGGATATTTTCTCTACTGGGTCTTTGTGTTTCGTACAAAAACTTCATCTTCGTAGAAGGACTGTCCCTCCTCTATGGAGAGATTCTCCGTTCTCTTCTACAGATTCTCATGTAGTAACTGATACGATATTGGCTAGATCTTTCTCTTCTCTAGAGGGAACTGAACTACGAGGTACAGTAGTATTTTAGAGGGAACTTCCCGTGTGACTCACTGCCACACTGCTGAACCGGCTGGCTGCCTGTGGTGCCAAAATGATGTTAGCACTCTAGGTTTCACAGTGCAGGCCACAGGAGATGAGGAACTGGGCACGGGGCTGCTTACCTGTTCTTCCTGCAGCGAATTGTGAAGGCCAGAAAGAAGAGTATCAGAAGAAGTCCACAGCTGAGAAAAGTCCAAACAACACCCAAGAGGGCAGGAGATAATGAAGAAACAGTCTTACTGCTGTGCTGAGAAGAGGTCTGGGGACAGAGTAAGGAGGAGTTACCAGGAATGAAGGATCTTCTACCAATCAGCACCAGTGCTGGGAAATATATACCTTGCTGGGGCAGCTTCTCCTCCTTCCCTTCCTCCCCCACGTCACTACCAACAATATTAATAACATGGGTATCTGAGCATCCCTGAGCCCCCATGACGCTCACTTACAATTGTTGTCCTGCAGAGATCATGAAGGGGTCTCTGATCCAGCTCTTGGCTGGGAAAACCGTCACAAAATTCAGAGCAGTTTATTTCAGGCTCCATGTCACCACATACCCTCTTGGTGTGCACTTATTCACAGTCTTGGTCACCTGCTGGTAGGGATGCAGACCTTTGACTAAAACACAAAAGCAGTTCAAATCTTTTCTTCAGAGGCCCCATTATGGAACTGGATTCTGGCTTGAAATCCAGGATAAACAACCATTTCAGGTAGAAGCAAAGGCTTATTTCATTAGGCTCCTTCAATCAGACATAGTCCAACATCAGACATCCTTCAACTGGTGGGGTGCTGCGTGTATAGCCATGTGCACCAACAGTGTGTGTCTTAACAATGATTAGGTCACACAAAGTGTTGATTCGGGCTCACCACCAGAGGGCAGTCACTGTTCCAAGTGCTCTCACACTGGGCCTAGAAGAAAGGAAAGCAATTGTGTTAACAAGCAGACACACACACACAAATTTAAAAATATTTTATGTATTTTTACCATATGCAGTTATATTTTAATATAATTATATACATATATATTACAAAGGTTTAAGATATAAAATATTTTAATATATTTTTAAACATTTTAATAAACAACTCTTTAAAAACAAAGATAAAGCACATCTAGCAATTTCTAGATAAAGCGCTTTACAGTCTCTCTTCAGATTCCCTTTATGGCTCATCATCATAAAAGCTTTACATTAGACATGTAAAGCACAGCTTCCTTCTTTCTCTCCTAGGAAACCCCTTGCTCTTCTGCGATCTTTCCATGTAGCTTCTGGCTTAAGCTTTGTCTGATCGTGGGTGGTGCTGGGACTCAGTACCCCATGCTATCTCCATGCATGATCTGTCAGTCACTCTAGCTCTTGTTCTCTCAGCATGTGGAAGAATATTGTATGTCCAGTCCACTCATTGTTGAGAGCTCTTGTTTGCTTGTTTTTAAACAGATATACCAATAGAGTTTAAATAGGCTATTCAGGTAATACAGGGAGAGGGTCTAAGAAGCTGTAGAAATTCCCCCTGAATGAGTGGCCAAGTATATTCTATTTCTCTTAGAAGATGCCTTCAATATGAACAGTGTGATCTAAAAATAAGCTCAACCTTTACAGCAAAGGCTGAAAGCCAAAAAGGCTAAAATTAAGGCCTTTTCTTCTCTACTGGAAAATAAATCTTTCAGCAGAAAAGCAATATTTTCTAATAATTTAATTCTTAAAAGCAATCCATCACTTAACAGATGAAATATATTTAAATTTTTACTGAGGCAATTTAAGAGGATGCCACTTCTGCTTTGTGTTTTTGAAATAGCATAGCACCATATTCTTTGCTTGTGGAAGAAAATTAGACAAAATAGCTGCTGAACGTAAGACCCATGTTTAAGCCAGAACAACAGTGATGGGTGTAGAATGCCATCTTTGGATTCTGTGTGCTCAGACATGAACAATACTGCACCAGGTGCTGCCCATTCATTGGCCTCCAATATGTTCCTTAATTATTTACCAGGTTCATTACAATGAAATCCCAAGGGAATAAAAATCCACTATCTCCCATCAACACATTTAAATTCTTCTACAATATGGACAAATTACTGAATGCAAAGTTAAGAAGTAAATATAAAACCTTAGTATTTGTATTCTAATCTAGTTAAGATTTTAATTTCTGAAAAGGCATTCTTTTTCTTTTTTCTCTTTTTTAAAGTTAGAGATCCCCTATTAAGACTTCTGGGGGGGGGCTGGAGCGGTGGCTCAGTGGTTTTGGCACTTGCCTGGCAAGCACGAGGACCCAGGTTCAAACCCCAGCACCACGTACACAACTGAGTGTTGGAGCAACTAAGGCCATGTGAAAAACTCAATAAAGTTGTTTCTCTCTTTCTCTGTCTCTCTCACTGTCCCTCTCTCTTTAAAAAAAAAAAAAAAAAAAGACTTCTGGGGGGTGCTGGAGCAGTGGCTCAGCGGTTTCGGCGCTTGCCTGGCAAGCACGAGGACCCGGGTTCAAACCCCAGCACCACGTACACAACTAAGTGTTGGAGCAACTAAGGCCATGTGAAAAGCTAAATAAAATTGTTTCTCTCTTTCTCTGTCTCTCTCACTGTCCCTCTCTCTTTAAAAAAAAAAAAAAGACTTCTAGGGGCTGGCATGGTGGCTTGGTGGTTATGGCGCTTGCCCAGCATGTGTGAGTACATTGGTTCAAACCCCGGCACCCATGTATACAACTAAGTGTCAGAGCAACGAAAGCCAGGTAAAAACCTCAATAAAGGTTGATTCTCTCTCTCTCATTTCTCTCTTTCACTGTCCTTCTCTCTTAAAAAAAAAAAAAAGCCTTCTAGCAGAGAATATCACAAACCACAAGGAGGACTATACTACATTATTAATTGGAAGATGTAGTTTTTTCTACATTGCCCTTTTAATCATAGCTGCTGAACAACAAATCATGTACACATCTAGATGAATCATTATTAAATCCATGTGTATGTATCTTTATATGGAAGAAGTATGTATATGTATACTGGTATTTCTGTATAGATAAAACCTCACTTTGTTCTCACTACTGCAGTGTTGTTTGGCATAAACAATATCATCCTTTATTTTCAAATAAGGAAACTGAAGAATAGATAAGTGGAACCTTGCTCCACATCTGCAGAAGCAGGACTTGAATCTAGCAGTTTGCATTCCAAGGTCAATGTCCTCCCAGTATACACTGTACACAGGGCAGACATGGTAGACTGACATAGGTTTCTCCAGGTTTAGTACCCAAGTTCCACTTCTATGGTGCCCTGGAGTGTGACACACCATGGTGCATCTATACCAGTGATTTCAATGAGGGCAATTTTGCAGCCCTGGGGGACATTTGGCAATATCTGAAAACATAAAAGTGAGAGGAGAGTGCTATTGACATCCAGTGGGCAGAGGCCAAGGATGCTGCTAAGCACTCATAGAATGGTTCAAATAACAATTATCCAGCCCCAGATGTCAACTGTGCTAAGGCTGAGAAGCCCTGGTTGACACTGCGAGTTTCAGAAGGGCTGACAATCTTAAGCCCAAATCATCTTTGAAAAACTCTTTTGTCTAACTGGACATAAAGTCCTCAGAGATGTAGCTCTGATTTGGAATGAATTTATGAGTACATTCTTAATGTCCTCCTGGACATAATTACTTGATTGGAATGGAATTTTGAAAAGTGAGGCTCCCTTTAGCCTGTGCCTATCCCATGTAGGAACTTTATTAGAATGATATTAGCTCCCTCCTGTATGGGGGAGGCATGCAATTCTAAAGTTGGCACACATTTACAGAAGTCTATACACAAGGAGCTGGTGAAACAGTGAAGGCTCAGTCATTAAGAAGAGAGATTCAAAGGTTTCACACAGTGTTGTGTGACTGGGAAAGTGTATGTGGAAGAGTCAGAGTCAGAGTCATGGAATAATGGGAAGGCATTAGACCATATGATAGATAGAAAAATCCCAGGTTTAAAGAGAAAGGTCTGCCAGGTTCCTTCAAAAGCAATCTTTCCCCATCTTTCTACACAAAAAGCCTCTAGGGGTAAATTGTCCACATTCAGATAAGAGCAGATCCAAGGCCATAGATAGCAGTACTTGCAATTTTATTTGACAGAAATTATAGGATCTTCCCAGTTATTAGTATCAGGAAGGTAAATGTCACATCTGCTACACTGTTCCCAAATGCAAGATGGTTTTTTATAGGCCGACAGCTCTCAACAACCCCAATCTTTCCACAAAATTCCCTCTATTTTTCTATACATTGTTTCTAACTATTGATAAACTGATCATACCACCACTGTTTTTAACAGGTTGTTTTGCAATTTGTAGGACTTCTCTTTCTGCCGAGGAATAATTAACTGCTAAGGGAATTATTTTTTCCCCCATAAACAACTTGAAAGCCAGACAAAACATATGAAACAACTCTTTTCAGGCAATGGACAGCAGAGATGACAGCACTGTGTTTCCTGAGAGATGCTGCCTGAAGTTAGTTTCTGGGTCACAGTACATGGCTGAAAAACCAAACAGAAATAGAAGTCTTGCTGAGGTACAAAAAGACTGGAGTTTGGGAACGTTGAGGTGGTTAGAAAAGAGGAAGCTGAAATGAAGATAGACTGAATTGGGAATCTGGAGGGAAGCCTCACTTTTTTCTAAGTATTGATCTTAGCGCAAGTGAGAGAAAAGTACTTAAAGGTGAAGAAATCACCACTGGTGGGCAGTAACTGAGCAATTCCTAGAGCTGAGAATCCTCCATACACCCAGCAGCCAGAAAGTAGAGAGACACCATAGCATGTTACATTAGATAGAATCCTCAAAAAAGTCATACCTTAGCTGTAGAACTAAATTAACCCTAGAGGGATTAACCTTAGAGGCCACTCTGGACCCATTTTAATAACACTTTATAAAAGCCTGAAAATGATCAAAGTAATCAACAAACAATTCAACAGTATTCCAGAACACAATCCAATGCTCTCTGAAGTATTTAATAAGATCTAGCATTCAACAACATAACTTTTAGAATGTCCAATAGCCAATTAAAAAATTATCAAACATTCAAACAAAAAATATCACCCACAATCATAATTTAAAAAATAAATCAATAAAAACAAAGAAATAAGAAAGAATGATATAACTAGCCCATAAGGACCTTAATAACTATCCTAAATAGATTTTCAGATATAAACCAAAACATAAAACAAAATTAGGAGAGAAATTAAAGATATAAAGAAGACCCAAATGGAACTTCTAGAGATAAAAATAAAATATCTGAAATAAAAACACACTAGATTAGATATTGTAAAAATAAACGTTGGTTAAATTAAAGACATAACAATATAAATTATCCAAAATGAAGCATAGAGAGAAAAAATGATTGATAAAAATGAATATTTTATCAAAGGGATAAAAGAGGAGAGAGAGGTAGAAAAATGTCTGAAAGAAGTAATCACCAAAAGATTTTCACAATTGATAAAAAGCATAAACCTACAGACTCAATAAGTTCAACAAGCCCCAAGCAGAATAAACACTAAAGAAACAAACAAAATAAAAAACAGAATAACAGTGCACATCACAATAAAATTGCTAAGAATCAGTGATGAAGGTAAAATTTTGGGAATGTCCAGATTATGGACAAAGGAACAATGTTAAGGCTTACGACAGATTTTCCATGAAAAATTATGCAAGCCAGAAGTGGATGGGATGATAGCTTTAAAGTGCTGCCCCATACTCAAAAGGCAATCCAGAATATAATACCCACTGAAAATGTTTTTCAAAAATTAAAGTAAAACTCAGAAATTGTTATTAAGTAAATTTTTAAATAATATAGTACTAAAATTTTGTAATTAGATAAAGTTTGGGTAATTAAGTGTTAAAAAATTAAATCCCTCTATTATTTACCATTGAATTAATTTTATAATATACTTGATTCTTCCAAACATATCTGATTGATGGGGAAAACGAAGACAAAATGTAGACATTTCAGACAAAATCTGAGTCATAAACTACAAAAAAATGTTAGAGGAAATTCTTCAGGCAGCAGTAAAATGATAACAGATGCAAATAAGAATTCTGGAAATGGTAAATGTGTAAGCAAATGTAAAACAATTATTTTTGCTTTATTATAAAACCATGATCATACACATGTACCTACTGGGAAATTATACATATACTGAATTTCCTTTATACCCATATCACTTATATCCTTTCACTTTTCAAACACAATTGCCTTAGTTTACAGTCTCTTCACCAGTTGAGTTGGAGCCTACATTACTATTAATAAATCATGACAGAGTTCTGGGCTAGAAAGTGATGAGATGAATATATAAGGAGACCATATGTATATTAATGCAGAACTCTATGGTCACACATTTCCTTTCTGTCCAAAGCACTATTGCCACTGGTATTCACTCAATGGATTTTTTTAAAGCACCAACAATATGACAGGATCTAATCCAGGCAATGGGAATATATTGGTGAACAAAATTAAAATCCCTACCTTTTCAGAAGTTGTGTTCCAATGTGAAGATTCAAACAATAATCCATGGACATGATACATAAATAAATGAAATAATTTGTTTAAAGGTATTGAAACAACAGAGGAAAAGGTAGAGCAGGGAAAGAGCATTTGAGAATGCCAGAGATGTGAAGAGATATTAAATGAGATTTTCATATTTGACCTAATAAACTAAAAAATTAAAGGCTGATTTTATAAGGAAAATTGTTACAGCTTTCCACAACAGGATCTCCTCTGCTTTTGCAGGTAATAACAATGCTATTGATAATTAAAAAGTAACTCTAGATCTGGGGATATAGCTCAGTGGTAGAGAGCTTGCCTAACATGCACAAGGGTCCAGGGTTCAATCTTCAACACCACCACTAAGTATAAAAAGGACTCTATTCACAGTCAACTGACAATTATTGGCTAAGTCAACTATATTTGGGGAGGATTTGGTCTTTTCCCCTCTTTTCTTTTTTCTTTTTTTCTTTTTTTTAAAGAGAGAAGGACAGTGAGAGAGAGACAGAATCAATTTTTGTTGAGTTTTTCACATGGCTTTTGTTGCTCTGACACTTAGTTGTGTATGTGGTGCTTGGGTTTAAACCTGTGTACTTGCACATGCTGGGCAAGTGCTGTAATACCAAGCCACCGCTCCAGCCCTTTTTCCCTCTTTTCTTCAGCAAATTCTCAAATTTCTGGTAGTCTTCATGGAGTATTTAGAGTTCTCTGTTTACACCCAGTTCCACCTGAAATTTCCCTCTTTGATCTGATCCTATTTGATATTCATATTTCAGCGATTCCCAAGAGTTTTTCTTTGTTGTCTTGGTGTGAAATTCTGTTTAGAATTGCTTTTTAAATTTCTTACATATTCTTAAAACTCAGAAAAGTATAGGGAAGAGAATAACAAGCATCCAAAATTAATCATTAACACACTGGCATATTTATTCCAGACCATCCTTCCCTCTTAACCTGCCCTGCTTTATCCCCTGAGGAAAAAAAAATCACTCTATTGCTTTTAAAATAAATGATATATGATTTTAAAAGAATGATGAATAGCTCAAAAATTTTAAAAATGTGATATCTATATAGAGCTATGATTTCTAGGATATATTGTTAACAAAAAATGACAAAAAAGCAATATATGGCAAAATGTATATAGTATGCTACTGTTGTGTAAAGGAGGAGATGGAATACACATAGGTCACTGGCTTGTTTTCGAAAAGAAATAATGCAAGAGTAAGAGCATTGCCCACAAAGGAGTAAAATAATAAGGGAGAAGAAACAGGGAGGCAAAATAGACTTAATGTTTATAGTTTTGACTCTGAAATCAACAAAATATTTTTTATATCCTTTCTTATCTTATTCATTATTTAATCGATGGGACTGGTGTGAGACCTCATATATATATACATATGTATGTATAGATTACTCAAAACATAAACTATGTATGTGTAGGTTTGATAAAACATATCCAGGACTTGTATACATTTAGAATCACATCAGACTGTGTTATAATTTTTGCTTTTATCTGCCAATCATAATTTTGAAACTCAATAAAGGATAAGTGCTCAATTTACCCAAAATTTTACTCTTTCCATTGTTTTTCTTCTTTTGTGTTGCATCAAGACTCCTTCTTGTACTAATCATATCTATTTATTCTTAGTGTTGATGCTTTGACATGTGGCCTAGTTGACTTTGGAGGAATCTCCCCTCCCAAGGTCAGCTAATTCATAAAGATAGCAAACTAGACCTTTCAGAGGCCAAACACACAATGCAGAGCTATGTCACAAGAAGCACCTTGTCAGACTCCCCCACTCTGGGCCACCAGCCATTTTCCCTAACCTTCTCAAGGCCAAGTATCAGATAAGTAGGGATGGCCCCATTCTACAAAGCCCACTGAAGTTATTCAAACTAGCTGATCCAAAACTTGTTCACCCAGTCTCTCCCATTTCTTCCCTTATATACTACATGGACTATGGTCCAAGTTCCCACCCAGACCCCCCCATCTCCTAAGGAACCCACTGCCTCCCATTTTAGCATGCTGAACTTCTGTTTTCAAGCAATATGTGAATATAAATAACTTCCTCCTTCTTTTTTATTTTTAATTTTTATTAGTGCATTATAGTTTTACATAATGATGGGATTTGTTTTTGCATATTCCTAGATGCACACTAATCAGCAATACAATTTGTTCAATATCCCCCCACACACCCTTCTACCTCCCTCCTCCCATCCACCAATCCCTTGCCTTTCTTCTGGGTCCTGTATTGTTCCTAAAGAACCCAAATATAGTGACATAATTCTTCTATTTATGAAGAACATTATATATATATATCGTATATATACAGTGACACTTATAACTGCTGCTTGGAATGTACCTTGCTTTATCTCAGTTTCAACATTTCCCCTTCTCCTGCCTTCCTATCATCCTTCCAACAAAATATTTTACATAATTTAAAGACAAAATTAAATTTAAAAAAAGAAAAGCAATCCTTAAAGGTTGAAGGCAAAATAAGAAATAAATTAGCCTATTTGTATACTGTTGGTAGCATAACCACATAGAGAAGAATTATTTTAAGTAACAATAATTTGATCAAATGTTCTAGGAACGAAAAAAAAAACCTCAAAGAAATCTTGAACTACATTAGGTAAGTATTTTCTGCTGTTTTATGTAGATGCATACACCTGTACACATATAGGTATCTATTAGAGTAAAGAAAATGTTTAATTATGTTCAAGTCACTGGGAAACAAGATTTAAAAGTAAGAAAAAAGAGTTACACATAATGATTTTTATGTTAAGTAAAAAGCATTTAAACTTTTATTTAAATGAGAAATATCAATTTGGACTTAAGATATATATTTATCTTTCAGGAATGTTAATATTTCCTAATGTTTTCACTGAGTCTTGGGGAGTAATGACAACCCAGAAACAACGAAACTTTCAACTTGCCCAGACTGTGTTCTATAAAACCACTTTTCACTAAAAAGAAATCAGGTTTCTTTATCAAAACGGCCAGTTTGAGTTATAAGCAGATATATACAGAATGAACAGAATCACATCAGAAGGATGCAGAAGTCAATTTAATGGGTTCCCACTGGCCAACAAAAGGATAGTCTGAGCATCAAAAAGAATAATTCCTGCAAGCTCTAAAATATACACAGCATATGTAAATGCTTATTGAATGAAGGGATGAATTAAGCATTGTAGGTGTGTTAACAGGAATTGTTAAGGTGTGGGCTACAGTATTAGTGATTCCTTCATGAAGGCTTATGGTATAAATGGTTCTCCTTCTGAAATGCACAGGTATCCAAATCTTAATGTCATGAATAGTATTATGTTCTCCCTCTCGCCCCATCCCCCTCTGCTACTGGGAAGCTCAGAATCAAATGCATGGTTCACTTATAGAAACTATGCAATCTTAGGTATCTGATTCATTTTATCATCCCATGATTATTTTTCCTTACCTCTTTGTCTTTCACTCCACTTTTCCCTCTCCTCTCTTCCTCCCTCCTCTCTTTTCCACCCATCTATCCCCACTCCTTCCTTCCCTCTTTCTCCCTCCACCACTTTTTCATTCTTTCTGAGGACTGAATCCAAGGCCTTGCACATGCTAGACAAGTGCTCTACCACTGAGCTACATCCCTGACCCTTTGTATTTTATTTTGAGACAAAGTCTTGATAAGTTTCCCAGGCTGGCCTTAAACTTTCAATTCTCCAGCCCCATTCTTTGGAGTAGCTAGGATTACAGGCATGAATCAACATGCCCAGCTCCACTGCTTGTTTATATGAAAGCAGGGGAAGGGCCAATTGGAGTAATAGGGATTCTACTGCCCAGTGTGAACACATAGATACATTATTTAAAATATTTCAACCTTAGATTACTCTTAAGAGAGATAAGACAGACCTACACGCAAATTTATGCAAAATGCATATATTCAGCTGGCTGTGGTAACACACACCTGCAATTCCAGAAGCTTAGGAGGCTGAGACAGGAGGATCGCAAGTTCTAAGATAGCTTGAGCAATTCAGCCAAAACCCTGTCTCAAAATAAAATATAAAAAGGGCTGGGGATGTGGCTCAGTGGTTAAGTGCCCCTGGGTTCAATCTCTAGCACACAAAAAAGAGGCATATATTCAAACCAACAATGATGGCATTATACTAGATGTTCAATAAATTTTTTCTAGCATTAGCTATTTTTTAAGAGAGAGGGACAGTGAGAAAGAGAAAGAGAGAATCAATTTTATTTAATTTTTCATGTGGCTTTTGTTGCTCTGACACTTTGTTGTGTACGTGGTGCTGGGGTTCGAACCTGGGTCCTCATGCGTGCAAGGCAAGCACCATAACCACTGAGCCCACTGCTCCAGCTCCAGTATCAATACTTTTTAAAATTATAATTATTAACACACATTGACTGTACAAATTAATGGATTCCCTGTGACGTTTTTACACAAGCATATGTCATGATTTGATCACATTCACACTCCCGTTTACCCTCTCCTGCCCTCCTTTCTCTCCCTTTCCCACTATGATCCCCTTCCCTTACTCTAATAATCCATCTTCTATTTTCAGGTTATTTCCCTCACCCTGTTTCTACATACAAGAGAACACATATGGGCTTGAGCTGTGGCTCGGCTCGGCAGTTATGGTGCTTGCCTGGCATGTGCGAGTACACAGGTTCAAACCCCAGCGCCATGTACACAACAAGTGTCTGAGCAACGAAAGCCACATGAAAAACCAAGTAAAAAATTGATTCTGTCTCTGTTTTTCTCTCTCTCTCTCTCTCTCACTGTCCCTCTTTCTTTAAAAAAAATAAGAGAAAATGTATCATACTTGGCTTATTTTGTTTAACAGAATGTTGTCCCATTCCATCCATTTTCCTGAACATGACATGATTTCATTTTTATCACTGAATAATAATCCTTCATGTATATAAACCAATTTTCTTTATAGATTCATCTGTTGACAGGCACACGGCTGATTCTATATCTTAGCTATTATGTATAGTTCTGCAATAAACATGGGCATGCAGGTTTCTCTTCAGTATGCTGACTTCATTTCCTTCAGACATATACTCATTAGTGGTGTAGCTGGATCATATAGTAATTCTATTTTTAGCTTTTTAAGGAACCTCCAGACTGTTTTCCATAGTGGCTGTACTAATTTACATTCTACCATCAGCGTATAAGAGCTCCTTTTTCTCCAGATCCTCACTCTGACACCAGTGTTGTATGAAGTATTCGCACTTCATTCACGATGTTAGTGTAGGCAGTAATTACATGGATAACTATAAATATGAAGAGATGTAAAAATGCATTTTAATTGCATTTGAATACACTGTGTTATATTCTGGTAGTGGATTTACTAAAATCCTGAATGGTGGTCTATCATACTAATAGTAAATTTCATTTCCATTACCTGACCATACTCTGCTTCTCATGAGAGAAGCCAGTAAATGTAAGCAGGGGATTTAAACTTCCCCAAAGACTTCCTGCCACAGAGATCCTCAACGCAGAAAGTAGCTCACAGTTGTAAACACTTTCTAAGAGGGAATGAGCATAAAATGAAGGTGGGAAAATGTTGCATATATAAGAACGCATACTTGGGTCAGGGAAAATAGATAAAGAGGCACAGAATGTTGGAGCTGGAAGTGACTTTGGATATCACAAAATCTAATCTCTTTATTTCGTAGTTGAAGAAACCGAGTCCCATAGAGGTTAAGAGAGAGTCTCAAGTCACATAATGATTGCAGGAGCAGAGTTGCCACCTTCCAAGCTTGGTGATCTTTTTAAACTATTTTAAAGGACCTTTAAAACAGAAAATGCGGGTGGGCTTTCACACTTTTGGGATAGCAGGGAGAGAAGTCTGGACTTGCGGGAGGGAAGATGGAGACTGTGTGTGTATGCGGGAGGGAACATGCATGAGGGGCGCTGAGTGGAGTGGTAACCAGAAGGAAGGAAAGTTTGACTACAGAGTGGGTCTAAGACCAACGGAGGCAATCGAAGAGAGCAGGGCAAAAGAGTAACAATTTTAGGACTATGGTTAGAGTTTGTGCAGCAGGCCCAAGAGATCACAGGCATACAGTGGTAGAGGAAAGAATACTTCTTAGGAGTATAAAAGTGTTGGAGCTTGTATGCTTTTCCCCCAACAATATTAAGTGAACTTTATAAATCTGCTTCTCAAAAACTCAGATATAGCCAGGCCTGAGGATGCACGCCTGTAATCTCAGCTACTTCGGGGGTTGAATCAGGAGGATCACAATGGGCAATTTAGCAAGACCCTGTCTCAAAATGAAATCAAAAGGGCTGGAGGTATAGCTCAGTGGTAGAATGCACATGGTTTCAAACCCCAGTACCATAAAAACCAAACAACAAAACAAAAACAAACAAAACCCCACCTCAGATTTGCCTCATCAAACATGGAAACATCACAGTTCCTTCCTAAAGTCTGAGGTGGCTCTCAGTTTTCCACATTCTTTCGTGGTGTCTGAATAATCATCCCAAGGACCCATGAACAGGGTTTGTGCAGGGAATTCTGACTCACCTAAGGGAGGAGCAGGGGGAGGAGAGATGACTGCTCTAAACACACACTGTAAAATCTTGAGGGATTTTACAAGCAGAATGGAGTCACAGTGTGGCCCTTGGCAGGGGTGGTGAAGAGGAGTGGACCTGACTCATTCCTTCAGTCTGCTGGGGCTTTGGATGAATTCTCGGACTCCTCACCACTCCTGCCGATCCCTGTGTGATCCCTGTGTTTCAAAACCTCTCCCCTCCTGCCCTTCTCAGCTCACAGTTAGGGATCTTGCACAATCTGGAGAATGCTGTTGCTCGACTCTCTAGAACGCATACTCAACTTTTTCATCTCACTCTCCTTGTAACTTTTACTAATTCTTGATTTATCCCTTTGCTACACAGTGATTAAACTTTTCTGGTTAGAATTATAGTGAACAAGATTGGTTCCACAGAACCTAGGAA
This sequence comes from Aplodontia rufa, assembly GCA_004027875.1. Taxonomy (NCBI): domain Eukaryota; kingdom Metazoa; phylum Chordata; class Mammalia; order Rodentia; family Aplodontiidae; genus Aplodontia; species Aplodontia rufa. The sequence goes on along the minus strand of PVKS010001599.1, from coordinate 46,900 downwards.
AGTATTGTAAATGGTAGGTTTTCTATAAATAGTAGGTCAACTGAATGCAGGGCATACCTTAGGACCCCAGGGACAATTCACCCCTACATCTCAGTACTTCACTTCACATATTCTAAGATCACTCAACATAATAAGGGACATCTTAGTAGAAAAGCCTAGGCTGAATTTAAGTCTCAGATCCATCATTTTCTAACTGTGGTACCTTAGCTAAGTCGCTTCTCCATGTCTTAGTTGTCAGCTCAATAAAACGAGATAACACTTTCTATACTTTATAGGTTTTGTTGATGATTACACCACATGGTGTATAGGATGCATATAACAATAACTGATAAACACTGGATTGTCAATAAATAGTGGCTTGCACTTCTACAATTTAGAAGGCTTATCTACACAAGAGGCTTGGAGCACATATGACCAAGGTCATCCACCTGTTTCTCCCTATTTCTCTATATTTCCTAACAGAATCTCAAGTTCTGAATTGTTAACGTTTCTTCTAACATAAAGTACAACGATCTTTGTGTTGTATTTAAAATCAGGTTTTGTAAGAACAACAAATTATATAGTTGTCAATTCAATACACATTTATTGATAACTGTTAACTGCTGGTCGTAGAGCTAAGGGCCTGGGATATAGCTGGGAACAACCCAGCACAGTGTTGCTCTAGCACCTAGCATGGTGCCTGGTGCATAGTAGGTGATTAGTATATTTTTGTTGACATGATCCAGAGAGTTCAGAAAACACTGCCTATTATAAAATCCTAGGAATGATCCTCAGGACCAACTAGATATTCCTATAACTCAGGGAAAGCAGGAGTGTGGACTCATGAAGATAGAGTGAGGGCTGGAACATTCCCCCTGTCTACTTGTGGGTATATCTCCTGCTTTCAGAGACCTGCCTTCCCTGATGTTTTGCTAACTCTCAGGTACAAGCTGACACAACCACACCAACTTGGCTGTGAGTCCCTACTGCCTTGTATTCAGATTCCAAAGACTCGTCAATATTCCACACTATTCCCAGCAGCTAGAGTTTGGGAATTGAAAAAAAGGAAAGCAGCACCATACAACTTTTCAAAGTTGCACTGTTACCTAAAAGCACTTAGGTACTATTATGCAAATTATACATGCATGATTTCCATAAAAACCAGTCACAAATGTCAATTAATGCTCATTAATATGCAATAAAATTCTCATTTGAAAACTATTAAGAGCCAAGAATGAATTCCACTTGGCTGCCCTCTTTTAATGAGAACTGCTGTGAAGTACCCTATGCTATTTCCCACCAGCCCAACATTCAGGTGTCATAACAAATCAAGCTTCAGGCAACAGTGGACCAGAGAGAATGATCACTTCAATGTTTCAAAGGCTGGTTAAGGACAGCTCAAGTTTTATACTACTGCAGCTGAAATCTCTGTTCTATTAGGAACTCAGAACATAGGTGGAATGAATTCATTAAGCTATTCTGTGAACTGAGCATGGTGATAGCACTCAGTTACAGGATATTTATGAGGGTGCCACACAGTTGGAAAAAGATAAATAAAACCTCATTCCTAAGGGTCTGCCTAATGATGAGACTGAATGTCCTACCCTACCTTGAAGGCTGAGAGCCAAAGCCTTTGAAATTACTTGGGTTCATCCCTGAATAGACTTCTGGATAGCATTTTTATAAGTGAACTCACATGCTGTGTCTCTAAATTCCAGTTTCAGTAGGACAATGGATTTCTCTAAACTGCTGTTCAGTGTTGCTGTGCAACCCAAGATACTTATGGGTGGTTTGGGCTCTTTGAGGAGAAAGAGAAGGAAGATATAAACTATCAACATCAGACTAGTCATTCTGAGCCACTTCCTTTACAAACTGTTTTTAACCTGGCCTGGAAACAGGGCAGGGAAAAGAATTCTCTAAGTATCATCTAGTGCAGTGGTTATCAAACCTCAGTGTGCATTAGAATCTGCTAAAGACCTACTTAAAAAACACTGATTGCTGGTTCCCACCTCCAGAGTTTCTGATTCACAGGGTCTGGACTGGAGCCTGAGAATTTGCATTTCTAACAAGTCTGGGAGGAACACTGCTGTTGCTGGTCTGGGAATCATACCATGAGAAGCCCAGTCCAGCATAAGAAATAGAGAGCTTTCACTGAAGTCTGAACCCACAAACACTTAGAATAACACATAATTTGTTACTCCAGGCTACTGGGATGAGGCTCATGCACATACATGTAGACCAAATCAGCTGAACAAATTCTCTAGAAATTAAATTCAAAGAAGTACTATTGAGAAATTAGGCAGTTTGAAAAACACTCAATTCTTGTATTCTTCAAAATAATGATTCTTAAATATTTTTGGTTAAAAGATAGTGATAAAAGTTGTGGACTCTCCAAAAAAGAGAGACATATACTTCACATATAATATTGAGGGGAGAATCATAGGCCACCCACCAATCCCCAGTTGCTTCAAGTGAAGAGCCTCATTTCAAACCATGACTCAGCTGAAACCAGGCAGATACACACACACACACACACACACACATATATATATACATATACATACATATATACATATATATATTTGTTGGGGTTTTTTTGGTGCTGGGCATGAAATCCAGGGCCTCATGCATTCTAGGCAAATACTCTACCACAGAACCACATCCCTAGCCTCAGGGATAAAACATTTTTAAATTAAAATTTTCTTTATAGTATTCTCATAAATATAAATATTTCTTTGTGCTGATCCACAAATAAAACATGATGCACTAAGATGATAAAGGGTATGACAAACTTTCACCAATTAAAACAATTTACTAATAATTTGGAATATGTTTATAATTCAGTTTCCTGATATGTCTTTTCATTAGAGTAATCTATTTATACTTGAGTTAATTATCTATACAAACATGTTAGAAATCTATTATATGACTATTTATATTATTAGGCCAACCCATTCTATGTTCCTTTTCTTCTAATTTTTACCATCCCATTTTCCACCAATCAGCTTTTTAAAACATGACTTCACTGAGGTATAAATAAGATAAACTGCACATATTTAAAGTGTCAATTTCATAAGTTTTGACATGGACACACACCCGTGTGAAATCATTCTTGCATTCAAAACAATGACCAGGTAATAATTCTCTGTTGTTATTATTTTTCAAAAGTTGTTTTGGAGGCTGGAGCGGTGGCTCAGCGGTTAGGGCGCCTGCCTGGCATGCAGGAGTATACGAGTTCAAACCCCAGCACCACATACACAACAACGTCTCAGAGCAATGAAAGCTACATAAAAAATTAAATAAAACTGAATTTCTCTCTCTCTCTCTCTCTCTCGCTGTACCTCTGTCTTTAAAAAAAAGTTGTTTTGGCTATTCTTGGTACTAGACATTTTCATATCAATTTTTCAGGTAATTAATTTCTGCAACAAGGCAATCTGGAGTTCTCATGGGACTGACTGGGACTTATTGATCAATTGGGAGAGATCTGATAACCTTAGCTGTATTGAGTCTTTTGTCCCATGAACAAGTTAGATATATTCAATTACTTAGATCTTCTTTAATATTTCTCAGAATTTTTTCTTTCTGCGTATTTTCTTTTTGTACATTTTTGTTAGATTTATCCCTGTCTATATTTTATTTTCAATGTTATTATCATTTTTACTTCAATACTAATTGTTCAACACTAGCATACAGACACACAATTGATGTTTGTATATTGATATTATATTTTGCAACCAAACTAAACTCATTCAATTAGCTCTAGTACCTCTTTTGTAGATTCCATTGAATAGTCAGGTCTATATTGAATGAGTCTGGGGAAGGGGTTTCAGGACTTTGCCCCTACTTACGGTGACAATATAAGTTTAAATTAGCTCAACTGGCCTCTGTCAGTAAAATCTTTGCCAAAGTGTCTGCATAAGCTGCGCAGAAGTTAGCTTGTACAGAGGTTGACTGTGGTCTGTAACTTCCTCTAGGAAAGCAAAGCTCTGAGCTATGCTTATCTAACTTACAAGTTATGGGATGTGCCTTTACCCCAGAGAAAACACCCTGTACAAAAGGTGTTATTTCTGCAAAAACTTGTGAAGCCTCTAACTTGTCAAAATGGAAAAAATTAATTAAATGCTATGTAAACTCCCATTGAGTATAAAACTGTAAGAGTTTTCAAACTCAGGGTCCAGGATTTGAGACACCCATGCTCCCTGGACCAAGCTGCACAGCTTTAAATAAAATTGCTTCCTGAAATTCCTAGGGTGTCTGCCTCATTTGTCCCTGCAACAATATGGGGAAAGTAGAGGTAGTTATATTACCTCCTTTCCTCACTGGATGCCTTCCACTTCTTCTCCTTTTTTTTTAATTATTTTTACTAAGGAGTTGAGTTAATGTAAGGAGTTGAGTTATAAATGAGTATAAAGTAACAATATGATATGCATTTGCTCCTAAACACCAGAGTTACCCTCACATCGTCCACTCCCCAGTCTCTTGATTCTTCTATATTTCACCCATACAAGCAATATAAATGTTTAGATTGTGAATTTTCCAGAATTAAATGATTACATCGTATAATTTGGCTACGGGGGTGTGGGCAGCAGGTAAAGAGTGCTACATCGTTCATTGTCTCCCTAGATCCCTCCCGATACTCCCTCCCTCTCCTCCCCCGACTACCTCTCTCCTTCCCCCTTCCCACTACATCTATGATTCCTCTAGATCATGTGTTGCTACGCTTATGCTGGGTAATACATGAGTTTGACAACCTTTCACACAGCCTGGGTTTTGCTTTAGCCTCTACAAATGAGGGAAAACATTCGACCCTTGAGTCTCTCTGGGTTTGGCTAACTTGGCCCAGCATGATTTTTTCCATTGCCATCTCCATTTCTTTTTCTTAACTTTATTGTGGTAGCTGGAGGACCTCCAAGACAATGTTGAACAGAAGTGTGAGAGTGAATATGTGTGTCTTCTTCCTGATGTTGGGGCGGAAGTATTGAGTCTTTTTACCATTAAATATAATGTTAGGTACAGATTCTGCATAGATTCCCTAGTTCGTTGAGACTTTGTATTTAAAAGATCAGCCTTTCACATTCTCTAATACTTCCTGGAAGAACTTAGGTAGTTTGTGTCTTTCAAGAAATTTGCCCATTTCCACTAAGTTGATGAAATTATTGGAATAAAGCATTTATGATGTTCCCTTTTATTCTTTAATCTATAGAATTTGTAGTAATGTCATTTCTCTCATTCCTGATACTGGCAAATTGTACATGTTCTCTTTTTTCTTGATCAGTCTGTCTATAGGTTTATCAATTTTATTGTTTCAATGAGCCAGCATTTGCTTTCATTGATTTTCTCTGTTTCATAAATCTACTTTATTGATTTCTGCTTTGATATTTATTATTTCCTTTCTTCTTTTTGAGTCTCATTGGTTTTTAGCTTCTTAAAATGAAAGCTCCTTAAATCAATGAAGATATTGATTTAAGACTTTTCTTTCATGCTACGAATTTCCACCTACTACTTGATATGTGACTAAGTTCTTTGACATGTGACTTTTCACTTTCACTTAGCTCAAATTGTTTTCTCATTTTCCCTCTGGTTTCTTCTTTGATTCATGAATTATTCTGAAGGATGTTATTTAGTTATCAAATATTTCAGGATTTTTGTTATTGATTTAATTCCATTGTGGTCAACAACATATTTTGCATGATTTGAATCCCTCTAAATTTATCAATTCTTGTTTTAGGGTCCAGATTATGGTCTACCTATGTGTTCTAAGTGTTCTTGAAAGGAATGTGTATTTTCCTGATGTTGTGTGCAGTGTCCTATAACGATCAATGAGGTCAAATTGGTTCATTATATTATTGTTATCTTATATAACCTTAATTTTTTGTTTTCTTTTTTATCACTGAGAGAAAACTGATGAAAATTTGGGCTACATTATGGATTTTCCTATTTCTTCTTGAAGCTCTATCAATTTCTACTTTGCATATTTTGAAGTTCTGTTATTAGATGCACAAATGCTTAGTATTGTATCTTCCTGATGAATTGAGTCCTTTATTTTTATAAAATGATTTTCCCTAGTAATATTCTTTGCTCTGGAATATACTTTCTTAATTTTTTAAAAAGAGAGACAGAAGGAGAGAGTGAGAGAGAATCAATTTTATTTTTTTTCAATCTGCCCTTTGTTTCCCTGATACTTAGTTGTGTATGTGGTGCAGAAGTTTGAACCCCAGTCCTCATAAATGCCAGGCAAGTGCTCCAACCCCTGCAATATACTTTATCTGATACTAATACTATTATCCCAAATACCTGTAAGTATTCTTGAGCTTTGTTCGAAGATGCAGTTAACAATTCATACTAGGAATATTTGGGGGAAACTTGGTCCTTTCAAACTGTCTTTATTTTAAGATTTGTTAGGCAGGATCAGGACACTCCCTCATTTAGGGTTCACGATTCCCCATTTCTAAGGAAGGGCCTTTCAGAGCACGCCATCCAGCACTCCAGTCTGGGTGGTGGGAACAGGCACTTTTCCAGCCCTCTATAAGCAATGAGTACTGCTCCTTCTAATCCTTCTGAGTGGTCCTTTCTTCCCCATACTGATCAGTAGTCAGTTTGAGACATGAGATGGACCTTGTGATAATCTCTGGAGTTTCTCTGTGGGGTTCTTTTCTCTAATACTCTGTCCTGTGAATTCTAGTTAGTGGCTTTGGTTTCCCTAGACTTGAAGCACTGTTTTCTCTGCTCAGAGAGTCTGAGTTCTCCCTCTTTGCGCCATGTTACGGAAACTTTATTTTGGAATGCCTATTTTTATTTGTTTTGTTTCACTGAAAATCATAAACCATGTATTAAAAATATAGAGGATCTGGACCACTTTCTCTTCCCCAAAGAGTACGGAGAAGGCTTCTGCTAGGGTATTGAAATGAAAACAGACTACTCTAATCTAAGCAGAGGCTGAGCTGATTGGGGTTGGATTTCAATATTGCATAAAACTAGCTTTATTGTGATTGCTCCTAACTGCTTAGGATCTTTTTTCAGGCCCTTCCATGCTGGTAGGTCCCACACTCCAATTTTTATCTTCCCAGCACAATAAGACTTCAAGTAGCTCTGATTAGCTTTCAGGTTTTTAGAACCTTCTGTTTGTGTGTTTACCTCTTGGTCTGTGTTACTTATAAATCAGTGAATGGAAGGGAAATTGTTCCGTTACACCGCTGTTCTTCCCGTGATAATGGTCTCTCATGTCCTCGCTCATTTGGTATCCTTGAATTCTAGTTATTTTTTTTCTCCCCGGCCCTATCAGACTGCAGAATACTCTACTCAGTTTCTCACACTCTTAGCAGCTGCTTATTGTTTGGATTCTTAGTTTCTCCTCACATGCTACTTGATAAACAGTAAAAGTCTGAAAGGGAGAAGCAACTAGAATGTGGGGCACTCAATGTGCTACTCTTCTTTCTGAGATCTGGGCTTTCAAATCCTAATTGCCTTAGTAAATCTTCTACACCTTTAAATAAATTCTTTAAATCCAGCTTTTCTACATGTCCTCTATGGAAACAGGTCTACTACCAGCCAGTCCATTATTGCAAAAAAGAAGATGCCTAATATCTTGAAGTATCTTTAATCTTAATTTTTTCATTGACAAGATTGAACTTTTTAAAGATAATACTTACTCTACAAACACAAATGGCAGTGCAAACAGTATAAGACATAACTATACTTACTTCTGAGACCAATGAAGTTACATTATAGAATCATAATAGACAAATCTATTATAGGAATTAGTTTTATTGTCTTTATTAGTACATACTTGAAAATTCAAAGTTTATATAAAAGTATGTATTAACACAAAGGGTGATGCTTACTCTGAAGGAATATACATGTGCAAATTAAAGTTATAGTCTTCTGCCTAGAAAGTAATTGCAATAACTTCTATTTTGTGTTTCTCTTGCTTTAGTTTTTAATCTAGTACACAGAAATCCACTTCAAAGTTACTAGGCAAAAACTGCAGCAGGTAGAAGCCGATAGCAAACTATGTGCCAACGGGACTTGATTTCTTTCCCCAGCTTACTAATATTTGCATTTTAAACACAGGCTCACATTGGGGTTTCTGATATGGATTAGCGATCGCAGATTTCCATAAAGTCTCTACTGGCTCAGACCCACTGGTCTCACCCCAGTCCTCACTGAGGATTTTAAAATTGCATCTACTTGTTGCTATTTTGTCAGTTAGCTGTAAGTCATTTGTTTGTACTCACCAGTTTCCCTTAATGCTTCTCTGATATTTCCTCCAGCTCTGGTGTGGTGGGGAGTCCCACTCCTCTCCAATCTGGTAGACAGCCCAACAAGAGCAAAACTAAAAATGAAAGCCCAGGACTCCTGGGATGCTCATTCCTATTACCAAGTTTGTTAAAACCATTTGTTTAGAAGTGTTCACATCTGTTGCTTGGCACTGATCCTTAAGCTCCAAGACCCCTACCTTCTTAACTAATTATCTTCATGTCAAATAATCAGTTACAGTTGATTGACTATATACTTATAAAACTTCCTAAATCCCAAATCCTCAACATGGAGGGAGTACAGGAATCGAATGACCTTCCTCTATCCCACTGTTAAAGAAAGGGCATGACAACAACCATACACCAGATATGCTTAATGAGAAAGCGCTGTAACTGAGCCCATTCTTTCTGAAAGCACATCCCTCCCCAACACGCTACCCCTCAGATGCTGTTGCCACAGATGAAGACCATGTATAATTCCACAGCATGGAATAAATGAGCAAGGGGAATTGTAAACAGTCTGGCCAACCAAAAGCAAGGGAGACACAATGAAACCAAGATACTGCAGACCCCATTCCCACTGGGCTGAAATAATCCACACTTGGCACAGAGGAGCGCACTGCAGGCTCTCCTGCCTAGCACATAGGGCCCCCTGCAGAAAGGCGGTGGGAGAGGGAGAGAAAGACAAAAGGAGGGGAGGGAAACAACCGCTCTAGAGAAGACCCATGGTGATGATTAAAATTGTGTGTATTCCCCTTGGCCCAGAAATACCAGTTTGGGAATCTCTCCCACGGAAATAAAAATCAAAGTGTACAGGGGCTGGGGGTGTAGCGCAGTGGCAGAGTCTTGCCTAGCGTGTGCAAGGCCCTGGATTCAATCCTCAGTGCTGCAAAACAAATCAACGATAAAATCCTCAAGTGTGTGGATAATGGAGAATGTTTATTGTGGCATAATTTTCCATATTAGAAAAAAAGCAAGAAGAAAACATGAATATCTATTAATGGGGAAATAATGGGGGATACTATAGAACTTTCAATAATGGAACATTAGTTAGCTGTTAAAAACAGTAAATGGGATCCACTATGTTTCAATCTAGAATAATGCACATAATAAAATAAATAAAAGGAAACAGCAGATGAACTGGTATTATATGACCCCATTGGCATACAAAATAGAAAGTAGCTACATTTGCTTGTTTGAATATAGAAAGGAATGAAGGAACGCACAGTGAACTTCTGGCTTATTTTCTCAGAAAAATGGGGGTGGGGAGAGAAAGTAAAGATTGAGAAAATTTCTTATATACTGCTTTCTTACTGGACTTGTTAAATGGGTATGCATTACTTTTACAATTGCAAACATGCAATATTGTTAAAAATTTCAAGGGACTTTTTGAGACTGTATAATTGCACATAATGCCAGGCCCAAGAGTTCAGTGCTGTATGTAGTTCTCTGGCATTTGGTTTCAACTGATCCTAGCGGACAAAGACAACAATTTCTGCTCCTGGTGAGAGGGCTCACCTGTGTCACTCAACAGAAGCCAATTAAAACACAAAATCGACAGTGCCCCTGAAAAAGCCAGTGGTTGTGAAATGAAACCCATATCCACTTCTCCAAAGCCTCTGCCACAGAGCTTCCTGAGCCACGGAGCAGCCAGCAAAGGCAGGGACCAGAATAGCACAGGCTTTTGTTTGAGAAAATCCCACTACTCCAACTATTGACAGCCTTTCTTGGCTCCTGTTCCATATTTCAGAGACAAGGAGTACAAAGCTGGCCTGGCCTCCCCAGGGGTAGATATGAAAGTGTGGGAGAGCAAATGCTGGTCCTGTGTTAGCACTTTGGTGAAAGATACTTTGAGCACCACTGGAAGCCACCTGTGGGCCTTCCAACTGCCCACAGAATGGCATTGCCCAAAGCAATGGCCATGGATGTGTGATACTTCATTCAGTTTTTGCAATTTGATTTCATGCTTATAGACATTTTCAAATCTTCTGGGGGACCACAGACAGAACATTCAAAATAAAGAAAGGGACTGGGGTTGTAGCTCAGTGGCAGAGCACTTGCCTAGCTTGTATGAGGTACTGGGTTAGATCCTTAGCACCACATAAAAATAAATAAATAAAATAAAGATATTTTTAAATGTATATCTTTTAAAAATAAAAATAAAGAAAAATATGCAAAAGTTAGTCTGTGAAGAATTAACTTTAAATTATTTACTTACCTGCTCTCCCTACCTCTCATTCAATCTCCCTGCTTAACCTCTTCATAAGTTTTCCTCAGTTATCATAGAAACCTATGCTTATTACAGCAAATACGGAAAATACAAATAAGTTGAGAAAAAGAAAAATGCTTGTATATAATCTCACCACCGATATTCTGGAACAGTGTCCTTTTAAGTAGTCTGCATTAGTGGGGTTTTTTTTTTTTTTTTGTAAGTGTAGGTGAATGTTTCACACATATAACTAACATCATGAAGGAATATAAGAGAAAGTATGGAAGAGTGAAAGAGGGATCCGGATGGAGCATTGTTGCTGGTACCTGCACTGTTGTGATCCAGCCATGTATTTTTGTGTGCCGAGCCAGTATTAATATTCCTCAGAATGACTGTGACAGCAGCCTTTGTGTCTCCTCCCCTCCTTTCTCCTCACAGCTGCTTTGGAAGTCAGCAATATTTGCATGTGAAGATTCCCTTGGGTGGTTATTTGATCTTCTTTCATCCCAGTTTCTCACTTGCAGATAATTGGGTATCTACAACCCTAGCAGGGCACTACTCTCTTTCCTTTCCTGCCTCCTGCTATTAGCTTTTTCTCTCCCTCTTTACTATGATCTTCTGGGTTTATCCTGAGATAAACCCAGCATCCAAAAGCAGGCAGCCATCAAAGGCTCAGGCACAATCACAGAACCATCAAAATGTCTGTTCAGCAGCAAAACATTCACCTGTTCACCAGTTCTGAGGAAATAATGGCTCTAACAACGAGAGATACCGCCTCACAAAGAGAAGAGGAATATTTAAGATTAGGGTCAAGAAAAGTTTTATTGACCTGGGGTCCTGCCAGACTACCACTTCCAGCTCCTTAGCATCTTCAGCCCAGACCACATCATCATGGCCTCAGCGTTTCCCTAGTCAAGACGCTCACTTCTGCCTTCTCTCTCAAGATCTTCCCAGTGACACTTGGAAAATCAGGATGGACTACTGACAGTGTCAAGTGATAGTCTGATACTCCAGAAGGAGCAGATGGCAGTGGGAAGTCCCAAAGCATACTTTCCTGGGTGATCCCAAGTAACTCTGGAATCCATGATACCTATGGTAGCAAGAGAGCAATTCCAACCAGCAAGACTCCGGGGGAATTACGGAGTTTCTTTATGAGGGCTTCCCATGCCATCTCCAGTCCTGGTCACCAGAAATCCCTTCTCCCTATCAGAACTCCAGAGCTTTCTAGCTAATCTATATCCAGTCGTGTCTGCAGGTTCTGCATCTGTGGATTCAACCAACCATAGATTGAAAATACTGAGGAAAGAAAAATGGTGCTGAACAGACTTGTTTTGTTGGCATTATTTGGGAAAAACATAATCAAACAACTATTTACATAGCATTTACATTGTATTAGATATTATAAGTAATTGAAAGATGATTCAAAGTATATGGGAGGATATGTGATGTTATATGCAAATACTACACCAATTTATATGGGGGACTTAAGCATCTTCAAATTTTGGAATGTGCAGGGCCTCCTCGGAAGGACCAATCCCCCAGGGATGCTAAGGGACAGACTTATACACAAAGCTCCTCACTGTAGCACTTAAGACTGACTTCCCCAAACCATCACTTGTGGGATTATCTCTTCCTGATCATAAGCATCAGGTGTAGATGACTGATAGATTTAATACCCCTCCTACATATTTTTGGGGTTTAAAAATAAAATCCTGATTTATGAAAAAAATGTGAGCACTTTTGAATAGGAACTGGCAGCCTCAAGGGAGAGCATATATGGAAGGTGATTTGCAGCCCTGTCTATGGATCATCTAAGTGCAAGACCTCAACCGTCCAGTGCCAGCTGCCTCTCTAGTCCCAGCCCAGTGGCTAGTCAAAGTAGGCCTGGGTTTGGTAGGAATGTCTGCCAACCGTGGTGTTTAACCTTCTGTTGCCTGAAATATACTGGCCCTACATCTAAAGTATACTGGTTCAGATTTGGGTTCAAGTGATAAAGGGATACTTAGACCTCTACTCCCCCCACTGAGGCAAAGGAGGCATGAAAGACACTGGAGGGTGCAGCATGTCACTCAGCCTACGGGTTCTGTGTGACTCAGAATTCTGAGTCTGTTTGTTGAAGGTAGGAAAGTGGTTGGTGAGCTCACCAACCTGGTCAGTCTGGTGAGTCCTGGGACTATTCTGAATGAATAGAAACATATCTTGCTCACCACCCATAGTAGATTATACAGGGTCTCTAGATTGGACTGCACAGAGATGGATATTCTAAAAGTGCCTTGGACACAAACATACTTCAAGGCTTTGTCTAGGCTGGATATACCTCCTAAGAAGGGCTCAAAATCTGATTTAATCTCTAATCAAATTTCACATGGCTTCCTAGGACAACTGCAGGTCCATACTTCTGAGCGGCCTTTGGTGGCCTTTGGGTCTCTGGCTCTCTCTTTCTACAGCCCAGATCTGACCTTCACCTCATCCCCTTCTCACCTTACTCACACCACACTGGCACTTTGGCCCTGACTTGGATATCTGCTCAAGTTATGCTGTCCCTCTGGAAGTGCACTTCTATACCACAACTACCAGTCACAGAGGCACACTTCCTCCAGAATCCAGCTCAAACACAGCTTCTTCCAGAGAGGAAAATGTCTACTCCTGAAGCAGCTCTCTACCCTCCACCTGGAAACGCTGGCCAGCCATCACCCAGCCCCAGTCTCTCACAGCAGGGTGTAATAACTTAATTACAGCACTGCATAGTTGTTTTGTATAGGCGTTTCCATTTCAATGTCAAAGGAACTGCGCCTTTTACAAGACTGACTTCTCCATTTTTCTATTTGGAATGAAGGCACCCCTCCTTAATTAATCCTTCCTCTTTTGAACAAGTTCTTTCTCCCATACCCTCTGGATTCACGCCTCTGAGGGTACTACATTAACAAGCCCTTCTTTTGTCAAGCCATTTTCAACTGCGCATGCTTGATCTAGACACTATTAATGCTCACAGTTTTCTGTGTGCCCTTTCTCCCCATTCCCAGAAAGCAGGGTGCTTTGTAAGGAGGGGTTTTAATAACATGGATGCTCTCAAGCCGTATCATCTGTCTCTGAGTACCTTGTGTTTATGGCAAGCGTCTCAGAAAAATGCCTTGAGAAATCTAGATGGAAACCAATGCCCCATGGAAACACATAAATATTTTATCAGGCTCTGAACAAGACTCTTGCTCATAAATGTTTAAACACCTCGGTAGCATAATGCTCAGAGGCTGATTAAAGCCAACTTATAGTGGGATGAGGGAGCTGAGAGAGGAGGGGAATACAACAACAGTGGCAGGAGGCATTCTACAGTGTCTCTTCTAAGGACCTAAAAGCATCTCATGTGCACCTGAAGTCTTCCCCAATTTGCACAGCTCTCATTTTCCAAGTGCTGTCCCGCTCGCATGGAGGTCAGTCGACTCCCAGTGGGTCTATCAAGGGAGGGCTGCAGAGAGGCTGCCACATCAGCCATGTCTCCATCAACTTGCCATACTTCTCCCAGCATTGGTGGCACAAGGAAGATTTTCAAATAACGCACTTGGGATTCAAATTGAGTCAGACTCCAGAAGGATGTTTACGGAGGCTCTGTTCAAAATAGCTCCAAATAATGAACAACCCAAGTATCCATCAATAAGAACACAAACACATAATAGATATTCAGACAATGACTAGTACCTTGGAATAAAAAGGAAAAAGACCTTCTAATATATTCAACAACATGGATGAATCTTACAGATACGCAGAACCAAAAGAAGCCAAAGACAAGAGTGCACACTGTGTAATTGCACTTATGTGAAATTTAGGATTCAGAAAAATTCAAGATATAAAAATCAGAACAAAGGTAACTCCTACATGGGGGAAGGGGATAGAATGAGGCAAGAAGGAAATTTCTGGAGTTGAAATTTGTTATATTTTGTTTGGGATGTGTTGTTAAAACTGGTCCAGCTTGGAGATGGAGCGGTGGCTCAGAGGTTACAGAGATTGCCTGGCATGCACAAGGACACAGGTTCAAACCCCAGCATCAAGTACACAACAAAGTGTTGGAACAACAAAAGTCACATGAAAAACTAAATGAAACTGCTTCTCTCTTTCTCTCTCTCTCTCTCTCACTGTCCCTCTCTCTCTTTGAAAAAAAAGAAAAAGAAAAAAACGGTCCAGCTTAGAAGCACTGTGAGGATAAAAGCGGCCACCAATCTCCAGGATCATTTACCTATAAAATATTGATTAACTGAGTCACCTAAAAGGACTTCTATTATTTTACCAAGGGTTTCACAATCCTTATGGGAGACAATGCCTTGATTGCATCATTTACTTATTTAATTAATTCAATAATATTTATTGTTTATAATATGTCAAATGGGAACATAACCATAAACAAAATTTAAAAATCCTTTGTCCTCAAGGCATTCATACTCCATTGGGGATATTTCCAATTAACAAGGAGCATGTATAATATCAGGTAGTGATAAGTGCTGCGAAGACAGTAAAAGCAGAGTCAGAAGTTAGCAACAAAAGGTGGCCAGGGAAGGTCTCAGTGAGGAGAGCACATTTCAAAAAGACCTAAAAGAGTTGAGAAATGAAGCAGTGCTAGTACCTTTGGGAAGAGTTTTTGGACACCAGGAACAGCAAGGAGGACAGTAAGCAAGAGGACATGAAACAACGAGGCCACACAGGCCAGATCACATAGGGCCTTGGTCAGCCCTGGACAACTGGATTTTTTTTTTTAAGAGAGAAGGACAGTGAGAGAGAGAGAGAGAGAGAGAGAGACAGAGAGAATCAATTTTTATTGAGTTTTTCACATGGCTTTCATTACTCTGACAGTTATATACGTGGGTGCTGGGATTTGAACCCGAGTACTTCCGCATGCTGGGCAAGCGCCGTAACTGCTGAGCCATGGCTCCAGCCCCAAGAATTGGATTTTATTTGGAATCAAAAGGAGGCCCTTGTAGGGTGTTACAAAGCAGAGTGATATAATCCAACAGATTTTATTTTATTTTATTTTTTTTGCAGTGCTGGGGATTGAACCCAGTCCCCACCTTTTTAATTTTATTTTGAGACATGGTTTCAATAAATTGCCAGGCTGGCCTTGAACATGTGATCTCAACCTCCTTAGTAGCTGGGATTATAGGTGTGATCTACTGTGTCTGGCTTCAACCAATATTTTTTTAAGAGAGACAGAATCAATTTTATTTATTTTTTCATTTGGGTTCTGTTTTTCTGACACTTAGCTATGTATGTGGTGCTCGGGTTTGAACCTGTGTCCCTGCACATGTGAAACCGCTGAGCCACGGCTCCAGCCCCTCAACTAATGTTTTAAGAAGAAGGAAAAGAAGGTACTTAAGAGATATCCCCAAGATACCTGCAGAAGAGTCAGAAGAAAAACTTCATTCCCCCCCCCTCAAAATGTTAATATCCTTCATACATGTCTTTCTTAATCACCTTCTGATTCAAACTCTGTCAAGACCATATTATCTATTTTTGGATTCTAAACACTGGGTTTTATGAACAAGTTTATGTTTTAAGATAATCATAAATTTGCAAAAAAAAAAAAGAGAGGCAGGTAATTTCTATGTACATTTGAAAACTTTCATAACAAAATATTGGAGTTAAAAGGAAACCAGGGCGGGGCTGGAGCAGTGGCTTGGCAGTTACATGCCTGGCATGCACGAGGATGCAAGTTCAAACCCCAGCACCACATACACAACAAAGTCTTGGAGCAACGAAAGCCACATGAAAAACTAAATAAAAAATTGTTTCTCTCTCCCTCTCTCTCTCTCTCTCACTATCCCTCTCTCTTTAAAAAAAAAAAAAGGAAACTAGGGCTTTGCATCCTTTATCAAGCAAATTCATCAGCAACTAAAACATGAATGTCTTGGTTTTCAACCCTTTCTGTGAAATAAAGGCTCAGAATTTCTACTGGATGTAGAACATCATTTTCAACTCTCCAACCCAACTTCTCCACCCAAATCAGTCCATGCTTCATTATTCTTATGGCATATCAGAGCCTCTGCCCTTCTTTGCTCTCTCCAGGGCCCTCAATGACTCTGAAAACCTTTAAGAGTTGGAATAAAATGTGAATTTGAGGAGAGAGGGGGTATCTCCCAGAGAAGGCCTCATCTTCTTCTAACCCCATCTGAAATCCCCTTATGGCTAAACAGGAAAAAAAAAAAGTAAATATTAGAACCCTCAATTGGAAACAAATTGTTAAGTGCCTCTTCTCATTTCCAGAGACTCTCTTTCCCTCAGAGGTTACTCTTCCCCTCTCCTGAGAGCCTTCTAGGCTGGAAGTTGCTTTAACCCACTCTCCCTTTGGGTCTCTGCAAGGTCACATTTTTGCCCTCACTAACTTTGAGTTTCTCTATCCCCAGCCTGCCATTAGTCTGCCTCTGATGGGGCCAACTCTGGACTTTATTGGGGAACAGGGAGAAGCTAAAAGCTGTTGGTAAGAGAAGGGGGAAACAAATGGAAGACCCCAGAGACTGTGGTAGCCTTGAAGTGGAATAGTAGGCTGGCAAAGTAGGGACCAGGGAGCCACCTCCACTCCTCCCCAGAGATCCCTAACCTAAGCAAAGCCTGACAAACTACCTTATTCTCCAGAATCAAATTGCCTTAACCGGCATACAGGTGCTTTCTTAGTCACTTATCTGCACTCGCATTTGCTCTACCTACAATGAAAGAATCTACTGTTTTTACCAGCCTGACTGCTGCCCAGACAGCTAGGAGACTCCAGAAGTTAGCAATTGTTAAAGAAAAATGAATTTTTCTTTGCAGGCCTTGCTGCCTACTACATCAATATTTTTTTCCAGTTTTTATCCCCTCCTGAAAATGTTTCCCTTTCACCTAGGGATGCAAAAATGTAATGTCGTCCTCTATAGTCTTGTTTAAAGACAACACCAGGAAAGACATTTCATTATAGGGTAGAACATAATTTGCCTATTACTCATGCATGCTTGTACCTAGAAAACCAACAAAGGGGTAAGAGTAGCCAGCCAGGAATTCTCCCCCAGCCAGATTTCTACACTGAAATATTAACAATAAAACTCGATTTTAAAGACAGTCTGAAGGATTCCACTTTGCAGTGGCACTTGTACACCGAGAGTTCTAATAGAGTTAACTTGGAAAGGCTGCTTATGGAAATACAAGGATGCTTTCTGTGCCCAGAAGCAAGGCAGTTGCACAGCCCACGGTGCAATAACACTTTCTCTTTTCAGACTTCACAGTCCTCGTGCAGGAACCAACGATGCCTTCCATCCTGCACCCTGGGGGTGAACGTGCCCCTACAAGGTAAATTTGTGCACACGCTCCGCGAGGAGGTTCTGGAAAATCTCCAGAAAGTGTTCAGGACCTCTCATTTTCAGCTGTCTGTTGCCCATTCAACAAATCAGACCATCCAGAGCCCTCTACACCAAATTCCAGTACTCGCCCTTCTCAATCCTGAAGTTGCCACTCGAATCCCTGATGCGCGACCCGGTGCTCTCAAATTTCTAAGCAAGTTTCTTAATTGTTTTCAAAGAAATTGCCGGTGTTCTGGAGAGGAGATAAAGCCCATCACCACTTCCCACTTTAAAACTGTTTGACGTTTTGTGGATATGAAGGGTCCACAGAGAGATCCTACAAGATCCCGAATTTGGGATCCTCAAGAGCGCGGTGCTCACCTCACCGGGTCCCCGACGGCTGAGAAGCGCCAAGCGCGCGGTTGTCCGCGGGCCGCGAGAGGTCCACGGGTCTCTCGTGGGTTCGTGGCACTGGGAGGGACCGGCAGGGGTAGGGCGGACCGGAGCCTGTGCCCATCACCGCGCTCCCGCGGGCGTGGATGCGGTGGGACCGCGGCGCCCGCCTCTGCAGAGCGCGCTGCCCCACGGAGGCCCCCCTGATGCGTCCCTGGCGAGGCCGCGCCCCCCGGTCCTGCCTGGCGCCGCCCCGCGCGCCGCGTCCGGACCCGGCACTGGGCTCCGCCGTCCCGACCCCGCGCGCCGCGCAGCTACTCCAGCCTTCATTCTCGCAGCTCCGCCGCCGAGTCCCCCGGGGCAGCCCCGCCTCCAGCCGCCTCGCAGCGAGCGCCCGCAGGGTGGGCGCCTTCCCTTCCTTTCCGCCCCTGCCCGGGCCTCGCGCCCGCTGAGCCACTGCCCTGGAGCTGGCCCTGGAGCTGGCTCTGGGCCGTGGTTCCTCCGGCACGGGTCCCAGAGGTGTCCCAGTAAGGAGACTGAAGGATCCCACGCAAATATTCATTTTTTTTTCCTGGAGTGACGTTACTCATTCAGTTTTTGGTTTTGTGTGTGTGTACAAGTATGTGTGTGTGCAAGCGCGTGAATACACACACCCACGTGTGTGTGTATGCACATATATAAGTATATATAAACTAAATATATCTACACAAGTGTACATGTATGGAGATATGTACATTATATATACACAATAGTATATATTAAGTACATTGTGCGTGTAAATGTGTGTGTTCATACACACACTTTCTGAGGTTTCCAGATTCTTTACATTGAGTTTGTATTTGTTCTACAATCAGAAAGGCAAGAACGTTACTTTTTCCAGAAAGGTGAAAAGGAGGCCACAAAGAAGATTTACTGTCACTGTCCACCCTTTAAAATGGTGCACGAGACTGTTTAGGACACCAATAAGAAGTCATAAAGTGAAAAGGCTGAAAATGGTCCTGGGGATTCATTTAGATTCTATAGTTTCATTTATTTTATTTTAAAACCTCTAGACTTTTGTATGCTGGTTGGGAAATCCTGCGATTACAGGTAGGGGAACTCTAGCCTGGGGAGTGGGGGCGGCAGGGAGAAACCAAGAAAGGCCGCTAGACTTCCGCCACACTATAGCGTTCTTAGATGTTTTTTACAGTTACTCAAGGCTGTTTTTACAGAAAAGGCTCGACTGAGGGGGAAACTATGAAGAAGAAAGGATGCCCAAGGGGGCTGGAGCTGTGGCTCCCGCGGTTAAGGCACTTTCCTGGCATGCGCCAGGAAACCCGAGCACCACTACTAAGGAAGGAATGAAAGTCACATGAAAAACTAAATAAAAATTGCACCTCTCATTCTCTCACTGTCCCATCTTTCTTTAAAAAAAAAAAAAAAAAAGTATGGCGAAGGACCAAGGTTTTCCTCATGGTAGTGAGCAAAACTACTGGCTTCTGGGCAGGGGAATAGCTTAGAGGTAGAGTGCTTGCCTAGCACACACCAGGCCCTTGGCTCAGGGGAAGAACCACAGACACACACAAAAGTACACAATCAAAACAAGGTCAACACTGATTTCCAAGCTAGGCATGGCACAGACCTGTAATTCTAGCTACTTGGGAAACTGAGGTTGTAGTCTCACAATTTAGAGATCAATCTCCACAATTTTGTGAGACCCCGACTCAAAATAAAAAGGGCTGGGGATGTAGCTCAGTGCATATGTCCCTGAGTTCAATTCCTAGGGCAGGAGGGAAGGGGGCAGGGGGCCACTGGTTTCCCAGGTACATGAATTATGTCCTAGATCATAACCTGGACCATTTACAGACCTCACATTCTATCCAGTCAGAGCCTTTCAATTAGGACCTCCAGAAGCTAGAGGTTGCGTTGATTCTCCTCTGTTCCAGTTAGGAAGGCTTCCGGGACCTTTTTTGTTTGCATCTGGTCACTTTAGAGGCTAGAGCCAGATATTAGGTTCTGTGGTTTGAGATTAAGAATTTGCTTTTGTTTTCCCTCAGAATTCCTCCAGGCTCTTAGCCTGTTATTCTCGTTGCCCACTCTATATTCTGTAAGACATAGGTATCTTCCTCCCTTCTTGGTCCCGACTTCTCATCCAGATAGGAATATCCCCAACTCCTTGGTTGCCAAGCACTGAAGATTGTCATCTTTCACATGGGCCTTCTATATATATGTCAATAATGTTTTGGGAAACTTTCCTCTCCTCTGCATTTCCACATTACTGCTCTTTTTATACTTTAGTTACCTCAGGCTGAATCATTTTAATAATTTCTTGGCTGGTTTTCTTGCCTGTTGTCTCTCCCTACCATCAGCACATATTTAGGAATGTCACTCTCATCACAAAACAAGCAAACATTCCCCACCCCGCCCTCACACACCTGGAGTATCCGAACTGTGCAACCGTAATGTATTCAACTGCACCGAGACGAGAAGATCCCAGCAAGACCCCGTCTCAAAAAAAAAAAAACAAAAACAGAATTGGGGATATGGGGATATAGGTCAATGGCAAAGTACCCCTAGGTTTAACCCCAGTGCCAAAAATAAAAGTAAAATAAAAATTGTAATATAATCTAAAATTTCACAGTTGGGAACCAGCCCATCTTTCCAATCTTCTATCTACTCAGCACCTATGTTCTGGTTATACCAAGTTGAGCCATTCTTTGAGTTAACCTGGGCTTTTAATGTCTCCTTATTTTGCTTACTCTGCTGCCTTATCCTAGATTTCTCTTATCCCCTTCTCTTTACTTATTGAATTACTCACCAGGTTCAAATCAAATGCCTTCTCCTTTAACAGTGTTCTTCCAGAGTTTTCCAGTCAGATCAATTTCTCTTTTCTAGCAGTCTGTGTCTTTTACAGCCTAAGTTTGGCTGTATGTTATAGGCTGCTCCCATCTTCCTATCTCCCTAGGAACTCTAAGGGCCTGCAAGGCAAGGTCATGTTTCTGATTCATCTTCATCCTCCAAGGCAATTGGTCACAAAAAGTTTTATATAAATATTCTTTGTACATAAATGGTGTGCTTACTGCAAAAATTAAAATACATAAAAGTAGAAGGAAGGGAACAAATCCTCTTGTCTTGAAAGAGTCAATGTTTTGGTGATTCTGTATTCTTCTTCTTATGTACACATGCATGCATATGTGGAATCGTTTCATGCATGCAGTTTTCTTTTAGACGCTTTCTGTTCTAGTCTTTTTATATGACTTTATCACTCACTGCTCTGCCCTTCATACCCAACTAATTATATGGCTTTCCTTAATTTTCTCATGCCAATTTCTCTCATATATCTTTATCTATACCTATATACCTAGACTGAGATATAGACATATAAGTCCATAAGTTCTTGTGCATTTTTAAAAGCAGAATACCATAGTATATATACTCCTCTGACCACAATGGTGGACATAAAACACACTAGGACAAATGGACTCCATATCTTAAGAATTTGAATCATGATTTTAGAATGGCAGTATATTGAAAGGATTGTCCTTAATCCCAGTCACTGACACCCTCTAATCTTCCCCGTTTATTTTATATTTTTAAATTTATTTTTGTATTCATTCAACATAGTCTTACACATTGGAGGGAATTGTTACATATTCATGCATACATGGATATTGACAAAGTAAGGGAAGGCTGACCCTAGTCCAGGATCTCCCCACTTTGACCACTCCTGCTCCCAGGTCTCCTGTGCTTTACCTCCATGTTATAGATAGAAATAAGCATACAAATGTGTATTAATTTTTGAATTTTCTGAGCTTCTCTGCCTGACTGTGTATAATTGGGCTTCTCATGTTAGTCAAGAGTTCTCAGTTGCATTGATAACTCTCCTAATCCCTCCCTCCTTTCCCTGCCTCCCTCCTTTCTTCCCCCAGCTTCATAGTTATGGCTCCCCCTGCTTATGTGAAATTTCACCTATGCTGAGTTTATTTTTTTTTAATAAATATTATTTAGTTTTTCATATGGCTTTTGTTGCTCCAATACTTTGTTGTGTATGTGGTGCTGGGGTTTGAACCTGCGTATTCCTCCAAGCCAGGCAAGCGCCATAACTGCTGAGTCACTGCTCCAGAACCTGCTGAGTTTATTTTTGAGCTTAGCTAACTTTCAACCTGTCTTAGATTTTACTGTAGCTTCTACATATGAGAGAAAACATTCGGCCCTTAAGTCTCTGAGCTTGGGGTATTTCACTAAGCATAATTTTATCCATCTCCATCCATTTGGCTGCAAATGCCATGATAGCATTCTCTTTAATAGCAAAGTAGAACTCCATTTCATATATTTATATACCACAGTTTTGAATCCACTTGGCTATCAAGGCTACATCATTTATTTTAATTGTATATATTTAGTTATTTTCTGAGTGGTTGCCCTGGGCATTGAAATTGACATCTGAATTTAAAATAACCTAATTCTGATTAATATTGACAATTTCAATAGGATACACTTTTTAATTTCAATATAGCTCCATTCCTTCTACCCTTCTTTATGCTATTATTTTCATATATTATTTGCATTATTTCATATATCATAAGCCAATGGACAGTTTTATAATTAGTTATTGCTTTCTGTAATCATCTTTTAAATCATTAAAAGGAGAATTATAGTGAAATACTACCTTTTATAATTACCCATGTGATTGTGTTTATCAGTACTCTATTTTTTCATGTGGATTCAAGTTACTAATATTCTTGTATCAGTCTGAGGGATTCCCTTTAACATTTGTTGTAGAGAAGGACAGCTAGAAAAAAAAAAAAAAAAACTTTTTAGTTTTTGTTTTCCTGGAAGAGCTGAATTTTTTTTTCACTTTTTTTGGGAAGAACTATTTGGTGGTTATATAATTGTTGATTGACAGTTTTTTCCTTCAATGCTTTGAAAATATCATCTCACTGCCTTCTGGGGTCCATGGTTTATGATAAAAAGTCAACTGTTAAATCTTTTTTTCTTGTTTTTCTTTTTCTTTTTTTGAACCCAGGAGTTCTCTATCACTGAGCTATATTACACATCCCAAGACCTTTTTATTTTCATATTTTTATTTTGAGATAGGATCTTGCTGAGTTGCTTAGGATCCTACTAAATTGCTGAGACTGGCCTCTAACTTGAAATCCTTTTGCCTCAGTCTCCTGAGTTTCTGGGATTACTGTGTCTGGTAAACTGTTAATCTTATTGAGAATCTCTTGTATGGAAAAAAATTATTTATTTCTGCTTTAATGATTCTTTTTTTTTACAGTCTATGAATTGTCCTGCTAATGGTTTAATTCATGTTGCAATTTAATCCTCAAAGATGTAACAAGGTCTTTTCCAAATAATGTGGGTCACTTCATGCTTTAGATATAAACCTTGCTGCTAGAATATTGGTGGCTTATTTTAAAACTTTTCTTTCTTGGGGTTGTAGTGGTAGCTCGGTAGTTACAGCACTTGCCTGGCATGCACGAGGAACCAGGTTCCTAACCCAATATCACATACACAATGAAGTGTTGGAGCAATGAAAGCCACATGAAAAACTAAATAAAACTGATCACCTCTCCCTCTTTAGAAAAACAAAACAACTTTTCTATTCTCCCCCTTCGCCTCCTTGAGGCAGAAACAAGACTAACATTCTTCCTTCCTAGGCTAGGTTTATCATTTCCTTTAGGTCACTAACCACAGGAATGAAGAAATCCAGGCTTGGGAACTGGTACCCAGTGGATCTAAGAAATGGTCTCTCAAGGCTACCATCTGGATTTGAATTATGTCTCCTGGTGGACACACCTGGAGACCAGCCCTTGTATTGCCTTTTTTAAACCACCTATTTTCCCTCGCAGTTAGCGTTGCAACATTTGGGACCTGAGTTCATTTTATTTCTTACTTGCTAGCAAATCAATAAAACTTTTTCCTTTTCCTCACAACCTTGTCCTCATCATTAGATCATCATAAGGACAAGAACCCAGTTGTTGGTATCAATGCAATAATACCAATATGCAGGCTTTGGAGTGATTAAATCATGCAGGCTCCAACGTCAAGAATGAGATTAGGGGACTGGAGCAGTGGCTCAGTGGTTATGATGCTTGCTTGGCAGGCGCAATGACCTGGAATCTAACCCCAGCACCACATACACAATCAAGTATTGGAGCAACAAAGGTCATAAGAAAAACTAAATGAAATTGATTCTCTCTCTCTCTCTCCCGCCCTTTAAATTAGATTAGCACCCTGGAAAATGAACTCAAGGCTGAAGGGAAAGCCCTTCTTGCCCCTCCCCTTTCTACCCTGTAGGACACAGTATTCATCTCCTCTGGAGGATGCAGCAACAAGGTAAAGAAGACTGGGCTCTTACTAGACACTGAACTTTGGGATTCCAGCTTCGAAACTGTGAGAAATAAATTTCTATTATTTATAAGTTATCTAGTTGGTTATAGCAGCACAAATAGACTAAGGTGTGGCTCTTTTTTTGTATTTATTAGAGTTTATTGAGCTTCTTATATTTTTAAAATATGAAACTTGAGAAGTTTAAGCCATTATTTTTTGAAATATCATTTCATCCTGTATTCTCTCACTTCTTCTGAGATGTTCGTTTTTGTGCTTATTTGGTGTGCTTAATGGTGCAATACAAGTCTTCGAGTCTTTCATTTTTCTGATTTTTTTCTTTCTGTCTTCCAAATTGAATTATCTGAATTGACTTAGCTTCAAAATTTGATGATTCTTTCTTCTACCTTTAAATATGATGTTAAACCCCTCTAATGAATTTGTCATTTCAGTTACTGTGTTTTTCAATTCCAGAATTTCTGTTTGGTCCTTTTAAAAAAAAATTATCCTTTTATTGATTTTCTCTGTTTTGTGAGAAACTTTTCTCATTCTTCTAGAAATTATTTACACACAGTTTCCTTTAGTTCTTTGAATCTACTCTTCAATAGCTGACTTAAAAGTTTTGCCCAATAAATCCAAAATCTGATTTCCTTGGAAGATGGTTTCCTTTGCTTCCCCCATCCTTTAAATGGGACATATTTTTTTCTGTTTCTTTGTGTATTTCACAATTTTTTTGTTAAAACACAGGACATTTTAAATTATGTACTATGTCAAATGTGGAAATCAGATTTCTCTCCAACAGCCCCAGTGTTTGCTATTGTTTCTTTTTGTTATTTTTGTTGTAATTGCTGTTGCTGTTTGTAAGTTTGCTTAGTGACCTTGGACTAATTTTGTGAAGTCTGTATCATTTGTCCTGAATAGCCACTAAGATTTCTGTTTCATTAGCTTAGTTAATGATTGAACAGAGACTTCCTTAAAGGCCTTGGACCAATAATTTTCCCACCCTTGCTGAAGTTTGTGTGTGTGTGTGCGTGCACGTGTGTGTGGGGGGGCAAGCCTTTGATGTTCCATCAGTTTACAACTCTGTCTTAGTCTTCACCTCCTGCTTTTCAAAGCTTTCAGATCAGTTATAGGTGAGAGCTAAGACCTCCGTAGGTCTTTTCTGGTTATGAACTCAGCCCTGCTCTTGCACTTGCCCCTCTGCATTCCTAGGAACATGTGGCACAATTATTCAGATCCTCCTAATGACACGTCATCTTCTAGTTTTAAAACTTTGGGCCAGCACTTTATTTGTCCCAAGTGGTATGCTGCTTGAGGAAGCTATGATATTAAGCAATCGTCGCAGATTATTTTTGACAAATACCCTGGGATAGAAGATTTCCTAGTGGCCAACCTCTGAATCACATCAGACAAAGATAAGCCCTGTGGACAGAGCTTTTCTAGGGAGCTGCCAAGCAGGTCAAATAGTGAGAGTTCTCTGTGGACGGTGTTTTTGGAGGTGCTCCAAATCCATTGTGCTCTCTCCAGTGACTGCAAGCCTGCTTATCTTTGCAATTATCATGATTTTGAGGCTCTTGGTTTTTAAGAACCCTACAGAAGTGGGGAGACAGAGACGGGAATAGAATAAGTTACAACTTTGCCACACAGCCTGCTGTTCTGATCAAGATTCAGCTATTTTATTTGCATAAATGCTCCTTAGATTGTTACAGGCCTTTGATTAATTTTCACACTTTTAAAAACTTGATTTTGACTACTTTTTGGGTCAATATTCTCATTTCTTTTACAGAGGTGTGAAGTCTTATTTTGTTTTGGTACTAGGGATTGAACCCAGGAGTGCTTAACCACTGAGTCACATTCCCAGCCCTTTTTATTTTTTATTTTGAGACAGGGTCTCCTAAGTTGCTTAGGGCCTCACTAAGTTACTGAATTTGGCCTTGTACTTATGATTCTCCTGCCTTACTCTCCTGAGCTGCTGGGAATAAAGTAAGGTGTGAATTTTGGTAGTTCTACTCTTCTGGAAGTGCTTCTACCTTTCTAGTTAGGTTATTATTGAATATTATACGGGTTCTGTCACTATATGGAATATATACATGAATATATATGGAATATATATAATCAAGTTTTAAAATTTATCTTATGACCTTATCCAATTTATTGTTAGTCAAAATTTCTAGAATTTTGAAAATTCTAGATAAATAACATATCTACAGAAAATAAATAAGTTAATATAGTCCAAGAGTTTATAATAATTAAAAAGTTTTATTGCATTTGCTAGAATCTATAAAACAGTATAAACAACAGTATTGTAAAGACTTTCCTGTTACATGCCTGATTTTAATGGGAATAGTGTAATACTTTCATGTTTAGAATAATTGCTATTGCTTTTTATTGAATAATGCATTTGCATTAAAATTATCTTTTTTCCCCAATAATGATTGTTGACGTGAATTGAGCTCATCCACAAGGTTGGGAGACCTTTTAAATTTAAGTCTTTACACATATTTTTGGTCACTGCCTGAAATTACTCAGGCAGCCAGTAGAATTATGAATTGTGAGATTACTAAGGGAGCTGTAAGAGAGGGGGAGAACACACCTATCCACATTTTAAGAAATTTACTAAAGTTAAAATCCCTACCTGCATAGTTTGTGCCATTAATGACTCTACTTAAGAGAAGTGGGAGAACTGAAGATAGATTAGAAGGAAGGTCACCTGGGTGTCAGACTGGCAGGCGAGATGTTTTGGTACAGATAGAACCATTCTTTTTCATTTAGACTTCTTAACATCCTATTGCCCAGGACCCACAACACCAAATCAGTAGACAAGAATAGTTATACCCTGACCAGGGTAAGCCCTGCAGATCTCTCCTTTCTGTCACCAATATTATCCTTTCTCGTTACCCACCCTCTTGGATTCTCATACTGATTTCTCTTTCATTTTGTTCCACTTGGAATTGAAAACAAGATTCCAGAACTTTTACTTTGAAATTGAGCCCTTTAAAGAACAGGAGCTTGTGCACAGAAGCAGGAGTGCTCAGGGGAAGTGGTGCATTTTGTTGGAACTGAAGGGACCTTAGAGGGGCGTGGGAGTAGATAACTGGACAGGTAGGTTAGAACCAGAGGGTGAAATTTCTTGCCTGCTGTCTGAGTAGAGGCAGTGGCACCTAATGGTGAAGTGTCAGTGGCCCTGAGTAGAAAAAGGTGGAGTGTTCCAGCAGAGGCTAAGCTGTTAAGAGAAAGAAAAGTGTCCCCAAAATGAATTACGCCCTCTACAATAGATTGAGGATTTGATCACAGAGTATCAAAACTGACAAAGATTTCAGAGATATTCTAGTTCAACCTCCTCATTTTGAAAATGAAGAAACTCATATGAACACGAGGCGTATACCTAAAAAATAAGAGAGAATCTCAATATGAGACTCCATTCTTTAAAATAAAAGCATCAACAGTATCAGCTTTGAAGAAGGCCAACACCCTCTAGGATTCCAACAACACAATGGCTGAGAACTATTTCAGGAGCACAAGTCAAATAATTTCCTACAAAGTGAGTGGGAAGATTCTGGTCCTTACATGTGTGGGTGCCGATCTTGTGTGAACCAAAGGAACTGAGTCACAGTAATTAGCAGATTATTGTGAGGTGGTTTTTTCATGTTACAGTATTGCACCTAAACGACTTTTAGGTTAACTTTTCAACCCCCCAGCAAGCCTTTTAGAAAGGCAGAGACATCTTTTGTTGGTGCTTGCTTGGCTGCATGGGAGGCCAGAGGAAAGTGTTGCATTAAGAGTCTTAAGAGGGCCCTGTCTCCTAGGCCTCACTTGTCATCCTGCGAGTTCCATGGGACAGGCAGGAACAAGATACAGAGGCGAACACCTGTGGGAAACAGAAGTAAACATTATATTAAGAATAATTAAATTAATAAAAGATCATTCTCCAACCCACTTTCGTCACCAAGTATTTTATGCACTGTGGCCCCATGCAGCCAGAGGGAGAGTTTTAACAAGAGCACCAGACTCTCTGAAACTAGATATCCAGAATCCAGCACGGCTGATGCAAACGGCCAGTCCTTTGAGGCTGGGAAGCCTGCTGATTTTCCAGTTCTCTTTAGGGATGAAAATTGAGAAGGACTCAGCCTTACTGCTCTTGAGCATATATTTTTTCCTCTCTTTTAAAAAAATAACGTTAGGGGCTAGAGCAGTGGCTCCGAGGTTACTGCATTTGCTCAACAGGTGAGAGTACAGTGAGTTCAAACCACAGCACCACATACACGATGTCTTGGAGCAACGAAAAGTCAGATGAAAAACTAAATAAAAATTGTTTCGCTCTCTCTCTCTCACTGTCCCTCTCTCTTTAAAATTAAATAAATAAAATAACTTCATTCATTCATACACCATACAACTTAACCACTTTTAAGGTTTGCAATCCTGTGATTTTTAGTATGTTTGTGGATATCCGCAACCATCACCTTAGTTGATTTCAGAATAACTTTATTACCTCAAAAAGAAGCCCAAGCTGGTAAGAAAGCAAAAGGGTGCTGCCACTCTGGAAAATAGTGAAGTCCTTCCTCAAAAAATAAAATTAAACATAGAGCTGTCATATTGATCCAACAATTCTAATTTGAACACAGGGACTTGAAAAGATAAGTGTACACCTGTATTCATGGTAAAATTATTCATAACAGTTAAAGTTTGGAAGCAACCCAAGTGTCCACTAATGGACAAACGGATAAATGAAATGAGACATTATGCTAGGTGAAATAAGCCAGTCATAAAAAAGCAAATACTGTATTATTGCACTGCTGTGATGTACCTAGAATAGTCCGTACCATAGAGGGAGGGGAGAAGAATGTTGGTTGCCAGGGTCTGGGACGAGCAGGGAAGGGGGACTTCATTTTAATGGGCACAGAGCTTCGGTCAGAGAAGATGAAAAAGTTCTGCTGGTAGATAGTCATGAAGGACAAACAATGTAAATAGACTTAATGTCACCCAACTGTACACTTGAAATGGTTAGGATGGCTAGATTCATTGTATATACATTTACCATAATTTTGTTTTTGTAGAAAAGGTCATCACAAAAAGAGCTGCTGGGAAGAAAAACTGTGGCTGTGTCTAGCATAACTAAAGGTCACAGCAGCAGTGCAGAATGGGTGCGGAGGGCAGGGGCAGACAGTCTTCTTGCCGCTATTGCAAGTCACGTGACCAACATGCTGTCTACTTGCTCTCTTTGATTTCTGTTTCCTCATCCAAAAAATGGGAATAAAGCAGCGTGGCTCTGAATGTGTGGAGCTTTCTTGAAATCTAAAATTCTGTTAGACCCTTATTGCAGCTACTCTCCAACATAAAATAGCATAAAACATAAAAGCAAATAAATGAGGGGTGGGGAGAGGAAAGCTCACCTTCCAGTCTCTTTCCCCCAGCACCACCCCCACCTGACCCTATGTTCTGTCTCTATATGTTTTCCTGTTTGGGGCTTTCATGTGAATGAAATTATAAATAGGTGGCCTTTTGTGACCGGGTTTCTCTCTTTTTTTTTGCTTTTAAGGCAACTGCCTCTGCCTTTGGGAACCAGCATTTCCACAGCAGGAATTCAGGATCAGTGGGCAAAGCCTGGGCAGAGCAATCGAGATCATTAGAAATGAAAACTAAGTGAAAGCTTTGAAAATTAAAGCTGTTTAAATCTTTCTTTTAGAAATAATGTGCTTAATATGAAAATCCCTCAAAATACAGAATAACAATAAAATAAAATCAATTTGCCTAAAATCCCGATAAATTTGGAGGCTGAGGCAGGAGAATTACAAGGTCAAGGGTAGCCCCAGCAACTAAGCAAGATCTTGTTTCACAATAAAATATAAAAAGAACTGGAGATGTAGCTCAGTGGTAAAGTAACCCTGTTTTCAATCCCCAATAACAAATAAATAAATAAGTAATCTAAAAAAATTTTAAATCCCATCACCCAGGAATACCAATAGCAATATTTTGATAAATATACTTTCAGAGTGTTTACTATGCATATTATACACATGGACACACACATGCACATATGTGCATGCCATATTACATATATTTATAAATCTTTTTTCTGATTACAAAAATTATAGATGCTTGTGGTAACACTATTGAAATGGTATAGCCATGAAAGATTTAGATTTAGAATGCACTTCATAATTTTTTCAAATACGTGTAGGTTCAGTTAAGCATATATTATGAGCTGGGTGTTGTGGTGCATGCATGTAATACCAGTGACTTGGGAGACAGAGACAGGAGGATCACAAGTTGAAGGTCAGCCTCAGCAACTTAACAAAGCCTTAAGCGACTTAGTGAGACCCTGTCTCAAAATTAAAAAGGGCTGGTGATGTGGCTTAGTGGTCAATTGCCCCTGAGTTCAATCACCAGTACCAAAAAGGAAGGAAAAAAAAAAAGAATATATTATGAGGGTTGGAGGTATAGTATAGCTCAGGGGTAGAACACTTACCTAGCATTCTGGAGGCCCTGGGTTTGATCCCAAGCACTGCATAAAAACAAAAAAACAAAAAAACTTACATTATGACCTTTTCTATGTTGGCTCTTAGAAATTTATTTCATTCTCTCTTTATTATTTCCTAACCCTTTTTATTTTTATTTTGAGACAGGGTCTCATTGAGTTGCCAAGCCTTGAATTTATAGTCCTCCTGCCTCAGTCTCCTGAGTAGCTGGGATTTACAGGTATTGTCACCATGCCAGACTATTTCATTCTTTTAATAGTTATTAATAGACCGTTATATGAATGTGCCACTATTTGTTTCAGCAATCTCCATTGATAAAATTTGTGCAGCTCCTAATTTTTTACTGAAATGAACAAAATCAATATTTACACTTGTTTCTTTGTGCTAGTATTTCCTAGAAGTGAAATTGCTGGGTCAAAGTTTATGAAAGTACACTGTTGTGTAACCTGATTTTTTTAACCTGTT
The DNA here is from genome assembly GCA_004027875.1 of Aplodontia rufa. NCBI lineage: Eukaryota > Metazoa > Chordata > Mammalia > Rodentia > Aplodontiidae > Aplodontia > Aplodontia rufa. The sequence goes on along the minus strand of PVKS010001599.1, from coordinate 15,519 downwards.
AATATATTACAAAAATTTCCCCAGATCATTAAATATTTAATTTACTGCCTAATATATAATCTTATATATACCAAAAATTATTTTCCCAATCCCCTAATGATAGAAATTATTTCTAAAATTTCATAATTATCAACAACTTTGCAATAAATGTTACTATAACTAACTCTGGGCATATGCTCAAAAGTACATCTTTAAGAAAACTTTTAGATATATAGTTGCTTGGTCAAAGAGAATGCATATTAAAAATAATAACATCCATTGTTTTTTCTTATTACAGAAATAATTCATGATCATCCTAGATTAGGCATATAGATAGGCAAGAAAATGAAAACTGCATAACCTTACCACCCAGAGGTCACCTTTGCAATATTATAGAAGGAAGTACTGGTAACTGTTCTGTTTGCTAGTTTTTTTCATGTATATGCAAATATAGGGTACATGCACTTTGAACCATTTATAATAAACAACTTTTAATTTATGTTAATAATAATTTTTAAAATCTGCATTATACTTTATTTTTATAGATTTCCCAGTTTTAGTCGTGCAATCCTTATTGCAGGCCATTTAGATTGTCCATGAACATATTTTGAAAACTTTTAGTTGAATGTAGTGCAGGTGGAGGGAGTCATGTCACTATCAAGGAAACTTGAACTAAAGGCTCCTGTCTCTTTGTGGACCCATGGACTAGAGAAAGGAAAAAGAGGGAAGGGTTAGGAGTGGAAAGTACTCAAAGTACCCAAAATGCTTCAGCATCTCCTACGAGGTCTCAGAAGAAGTGTCTTAGAAATGTACCAACCAAGCCCTAATACAGAGGACTCTGGAGGTGGGTACCTATGCTAGGAATGTGAATATGTGAATATGGCTGGAGTGGGGAGCAGAAGGTCCAAGGCCTGGAATGCAATGCCCTCCAGAAGAGGTGCACAGGCAGGTGCATCACATGTGGTGTGGGGAAGGTAGCTTCTCCTCCACAAGGCCTGTAAGTGCCTAGGTGGGGCTAAAGGATCTCACTGAGGACTTTGGCCTGGAGCTAATTTCTTACTAAATAACAAGAGATTGTCAAGACTTGCAAGTATCCTGTCCTACCACAGTAATCAAGATGCTAGTAGAAAAGGAAGTTTGTCAGGGTCAGAACAGCAGGGCCTCAGATGATTTCCTTTACACACACCTTTGGGGTGTGTAAACCAACATTTCAGGGTAGGTCAAAGACTTCCAGCATGATGGAGCAACTGAACGTGCCTCAGAGAATCCTAAGCAGGCAGATCCAGGTCTGATGATATTAGATCCCCTCTTTTAAGATGAGACAGAGTCATCATTCGTCTTAACTAAGGGCTCTACTTCTGGAGTGAATCCTAAGCACATAATGTATGAACCCTTGGTTCTGCTCCATGACCTTAGAAAGTTATCATAAATTCCCTGAATCTTAATTTTTCCTTAATAAGTCATCTATTTTGGTGTGTCTCTCTTGAGTTTCCTTTTGTCGTGGTTTGGATATGAGATGTCCCCTAAAATCTCCTGTTAATGGAGGAATATTGAGGTAAATGATTGATTATGAGAGCTGTAATCTAATCAGTCTATCCTCGTGTGAATGGACTGTTTAAATGGGTAATGTAGGCAGTGGGGCATAGCTGGAGGATGTGGTCACTGGGGCCTGACCTAGAAGAGTGTATCTTCTTCTCTGCATCCCCTTCCTTCCTGACCACACCACGAACTGAGTAGCTTTCCTACCCTGGGCCCTTCCACCATTTTGGGCTGCCTCACCTAGGGCCCAGAGCATGGAGTCAGCCTGTATACCGAGACCTCTGAAACTGTGAGCCCCAAATATACTTTTCCTCCTCTAAATTGTTCTCACTAGGTATTTTGGTTGCAGAGATGCAAAAGCTGACTAAAATACTTCTAAACCTTTTTGATATTTTCAGCTTGCACTTTTTCATTGAATAATGGAATCTCTCAGTCCATTATCCATTGTATATATTGCTTGTGTTAAAATTTTCTGCTTAAGATTTAAATACTTTGAAATTTAATGGAGAGTAAGTACTCTCTGGTTACCTCATCCACATCCTTCAAATTTCATAAATCTTTATTCCATTTCCTTTTGGTTTTCATTGCTCTGGCTTGGTCTATATTCTTTCTTCAAGCCACAAGATGATTCTTAAGCCCTGTGGCCACCATATGTGGACCTTCCTGAGTTCTACTGAATTGATATTATTATTACTACTTATTTTATTTTGAGTATCTATTATAGGGAAGCCCCGCAGTAGGTTCTCAGAGAAGGACACAAAGTTGAATACATTTTAGCCCCTAATGAATCTACTAATATCTTCTCTTAGGCCATAGAAGTAGCCCATTGGGCTCTGGCTTTAGAAAATGATAGCGGAGGATATTCCAGGTAGACAGTCCATTTGTTAAACTGCAGAGTTATTCAACTCTTTAATAATGAGCCTAGGGCTGGAGCAGTGGCTCTGCGGTTATGGCGCTTACCTGGCACACGTGAGTATGCAAGTTCAAACCCGAGCACCATGTACACCACGAAGTGTCCAAGGAACGAAAGTCACATGGAAAACTAAATAAAAATTGCTTCTCTCTTTCTCTTTCTCTGTGTCCTCTCTTTCTTAAAAAAAAAAAAAATTAACCATAGATGGAAATCAATTTTCTTAACTCTGTGTCATGGAAGAAGACTCCCCATGAGGGTAGCACCAGCTAAATTTCACAGCTATAATTTTTTTTTTTAATAAAGAGAGAGGGACAGTGAGAGAGACAGAGGAAGAGAGAAACAACTTTATTTAGCTTTTCATATGGCCTTTGTTGCTCCAACACTTACTTGTGTATGTGGTGCTGGGGTTTGAACCCCGGACCTCATGCTTGCCAGGCAAGCGCCGAAACCGCTGAGCCACCGCTCCAGCCCCTTGCAGCTATAATTCTGGCTTAGAAATGATAACTCCTTATAACAAATTCTAACACCAACTACCTAGCATTAGGCCCAATCTTCACAGGTTAAGGCCATTGTCCTCTGTGAGACTGTCCTCATTCAGTTACCAAATGCAAGTTCAGGAGCCCCCAGGCCACACTCACTTCTAACCAGCCACACTCACTTCTAACCAGCCACACTCACTTCTAACCAGCCGACTACAAATTTACGGGTCCCAACTATCCTTTCTAGTTTACTTACTAGAATGACTCACAGAACTCACAAAAGCACTGGACTTAAAATTATAGCTTTATTATGGCAAAAGAATACAAATCAGGATCATCAAAAGGAAGGGACTCTTAGAGCAAGGTTGGAGAGGATCCCCAATATAAAGCTTCTAATATCCTGAAAGAAGCATTACCTACCCAGTGCATCAATGTGTGACAATATGCAGAGTACTGCCAACCAAGGGAACACAGCCAAGTGTGGTGTCCAGAGGTTTTATGTGGGCTTTATTCCGTAGGCATAATTGATTGAATCTTTGTTCATGTGGTTGAACTTAGTCTAACCACCCTCCCCCATTCTGAAAGTGGAGCTGATATCACGTTGCTTTAAACCTCAACCTTTAAGCATATAGTTGGTCTTTCTGGCTTGGCTAATCTCCACGTGAGTCATCTCATTAGCATACCTACCGAGGGTCTCACCAGGACTCTCCATATTTACGAAAACTATCAGATGTTATCTGGCATCTCATCATGAATAACAAAAACACTCCTATCACTTTGGATTTGGAGGTTATCTCCCAGGGATCAGGGACAATGAACAGACAAATTTTTATACTCACCCTCCCTGAGGTCTCTCTCTGAGCGCGCTTCATCGTTGGTATCAAGGGGTGCTGGTTTCTCTTCTGCCACAGCAGGTCGAGCACTTGCAATATATTTGTTGCCTCTAACTACTCTTAGGCAGAGGCAAGATACTATTCTGTAGATAATTGCAAGAGGTCAAGTACATCCATACGAACAGTCCAACATCTACAAGGGGAATACTCAAATGATAGCTGGGGGTTGATACTTCGTGTTCCTAGTCTAGTTCTTCCCGTAGAAGACCAAGTAAACTGAGAAGTTTGGTTAGAGAAGTTGATCTTCAGAAATGTGGAGGAGAGCCTTAGAGAGGGTTTGGGCAAACAGCCATTCCCATATGTGTTAATGGCAACACACACAGGTACAACTTATTGAAGAGTAATTTGTAAGTAGTTAAATGTATGTAAAAAGAAATTAAGAGGGGCTGGAGGGGTGGTTCGGTGGTTACAGTGCTTGCCTGGCATGCACAAGTACGCAAGTTCGAACCCCAGCACCACATATACAACAGAGTCTCGGAGCAACAAGGGCCCCGTGAAAAACTGAATAAAATTGATTCTCTCTCTCTCACTGTCCCTCTCTCTTTAAAAAAAAAAAAAAAAAAATTAAGAGGCATTTCCTCAGTTCCTAAATTGCCTTTAAAAATCCAAATCGGTGCTGGAGGAGGTGGCTCAGCGGTTGTGGCATGTTCCCAGCATGTGCAAGTACACGAGTTCAAACCCCAGCACCGACGCACGCAGCAGCTAAGTGTCAGAGCAATGAAAGCCATGTGAAAAACTCAATAAAAATTGATTCTCTCTGTCTCTCTCTCTCACACACACACTGTCCTTCTCTCTTGAAAAAAAAAATCCAAATCTGGTGCCAAAAGAATAGATAGGAAAAACTAGGTGTAGACATTTTAAGGAGAGCCTGAACTGATCACCTGGAGATGGAATTCAACAGCTCCCAAAGGCTTCTGAAAGGAAGCAAAACTGGTATTGCTGTTAATGACATCAGCCAGCAACATGCTGAGTCCAGTTAAGAAGACCAGGGAGGAAGGCGAGAACCGACAGTGAGGGTCATATAAGAAAAGACTAGCAATCACGGTGAAAGATTTTTTTTTCTTTCTTCTTAGGAGGAGACAAGGGAGAATGATTTACTCTCTTTGAATCTAAGTGAACAGAGAGTCCAAGAGAACCATTAGTAAAGAGCTGGGGTACCCATAAGAAGGGGAGATGGACGTGTCATTCCCTAATGGAGGCCTGGTCAGACAGGTTTATCTTCTCCTGTGCCACCTAAAGTGGAAAAAAGAGTTGGGGAAAGGGAAAGAATGGGTCAAATCAAGGACACTTGACTATTGAGGGGGTGGAGAGGACCCTGAAGAAGGCATCGGGGCTTGATTTAATTGCTACTACCCTATTCAAGAAGGTCTCCCATGTGGACACCAATAGCTGCAAAGTGGACTCCAGTGGTCCAGTGGGTTGAAAGATGGGGTGGTAGGCGTGAGCTGGAGGTAGATCAGGTAACTGTGCAACACAGAGGAGCCCTAACAAGATCCTTCCAAAGAACTCAAAATCTTGATACCTGCCACACAAGACACTTCAATCATCTCTCTGTTTTGGCCAGAGAAGCAACACAGCCAACAAAAGATGTTTAAATTCAAGAGGTGCTTGTCTTCCCTTCACCTCATTCCTCTTCCCTGTTTTTGTCATTTCTAACAGAAGGGGAAAGCTTTAAAGCAGCTTTGAAGTTTTCAGCACTCACAGGTTATGGAATCTGCTCTAGATTCCCTTAAGAGCCTGAAGGGGGGCTGGAGCAGTGCTCGCCTGGCACACAGAAGGATGCGGGTTTGAACCCCAGCACCACCAACACAAAGAAGTGTCTGAGCAACAAGTCTCATGAAAAACTAAATAAAATTGATTCTCTCTCTCTCTCTCTCTCTTAAAAAAAAAAAAAAGAGCCTGAAGGGTGTTCACTATAACATAGTTGAAAGCAGTGATTGCAAAAGCAAAACCACATCACATTTATGCACCAAGAAGAAAGTCTTTCAAATAAATCAATTATATGCATGTACCCTTTAATTCTGCAGTTTCAGTTAGGAATTGAGACTCCAGATACAGTAGCTATTGTGTGAAAAATTATGTATACAAGGATGGTATTTGTAATAGTAAAAGCAGAAGTAAAAACAATGAGAAAAATAATAGCAACAAAAAACTGGAAACAACATAAGGCCATTCACAGGATACTTATTAATCATTTCATAATCATGTATTTAAAAACAATAAAGAAAATAAGGTAGAGCTGTCAATATTGACAAGAAATATATCCAAAATTTTTTATTAAATGAAAAAAGCAAAGGGTCGCATAATGTACATAAATATTTAAAAATAAAAATCTTCTTATATAATATAAATATTAAAAAGTATACATATATTGCATATCAACTTAGAATATTGCTGGAATGATCCCTAAGAAATTTGAAAGAGAAAAAAAAATGACAGTAAGACTTTCACTTTTCATTCACACCTTTAGGTGCTATTTAAATTTGCTATTAAGGGCTTTTTAAAAAATAAAAAATGAGGGGCTGGAGTGGTGGCTCAACAGTTACGGCACTTGCCTGGCATGCACGAGGTTGCAGGTTCGAAACCCAGCACCAGGTATACAATGAAGTGTCTGAACAACAAAAGCCACATGAAAAACTAAATAAAATTGATTTTCTCTCTCTCACTGTCCCTCTCTCTCTTTAAAAAAATAAATAAATAAAATAGAAAATTAAAAGTGAGCAAATAGGACTACAATTAATGCTACGGAACCCTCTGTTTAAAAGTGGTTAAAATGATAAATTGTATGTTTAGTGTACCTAATCATAATAAATAAATATGTGTCAGTATATTTTAAATAGAAGAAATATCAAGAAGAGAAGGAGCTACAGGAAGAGTAGGTGGCTGAGCGTGGCTCGCAGTGGCAGAGAGACTCACCAAAGCTCCTGACCCACCTAGACTTTCATGGAGGGTTCAGAAAGCAGCCAGGACACGCATGTTTGTCTGGAATAAGTTGGGGAGGGGAACCTGGCAATTATTTATTTCCATTTGAGTTGGGATTCGACTCTGCACTGTTGTGTGAAATTAAAGAGCAGGAGTATTTATTGGGGAGTGTGACCAGTTTTCTTCCTGAGCAACCAAGGATCCTTGGTAAAACCTGGGCTGGATTATTAGTCAATAAGAAACCATCCCAGACTCATGGGCTCCTAGAATACCAGGAATGAGAAAGACCTGAAGTCCGTCCTTGGTTCACTGAAGACACCGAGTACCAGGGAATGACTTGGACTGGTCCGTGTCACATGAACTGTAAGTGATTAAACCAGGATGGTAACTCAGGTCTCCAGGCCCCTGGAAAAACACTTTCTTTCTTTTAAAAACTGACAACAGAATTGCGGCTTAACTATCTTCACCCAATTTCTCCTCCTGTTAATCATCCAACTGCTCTTCATAATTGAGGGTCTGGTTGTGGGTCAATGTTCTTTGATACACTGCACAAGTTTGATTTATAATACATTATTTTTTTTCATGTTTCACCATCTCAAAACTCAGGGTGAAGCTGAAAGTTGCTGCTGACCTGGCCTAGGTCACAGCACACCCATTACCACCTGTGCCTATGTGAACCTGTCTGAAACTTTCCATTGACCCTTGCTGGCAAGAGCCAGAAAGTTAGGGTGTCAAAACTTGCCAAGGGAATGTCAGCAATTTGGGAGAAGAAAAGAAATCCCATAGACGATAATGAACCTTTCTTTTGGAAAAGGTCATATTACCAAGGCTTTTGATGGTACAGAGGAAAATATTATATGGAAAACATTGACTTCATCCGCTTTGACCTGAAAAGCGATTCAAAAGAGCTTGGCTTTGAGTATGAGGATATTTTCTTTTTTTAAAGTTATGCACAAAAATGATAGATGACAGAAAAAATATTTTTAAAAATAAGCACCAAATAGTGCTTTCAATAAATTCAGAATAAAAAAAACCTAACGGCTAAAAAGGTACTTTAGTAGTGGTACACAAAATCATGTGAATTTTACAATTATTGGCATCTTAGAATAGATGAAATATGTTAAGTATATAAAATTTTGATGTTAAATCACAAGAGGGATTGAAGGGAATCCCACTTTTTTTCTTTCAAGGTCTGGACCATTTGAAATAATATTAGAGTTTATTTAAGGTCACCTAACACTCATCTGTGAACCCACATAGTCCTGGGATCTTTTCAAACGCAAGTTTTTAAAGAACCATTCCAAGCTTTTCTATGGCAGTTGGTGTATTTATATTTTCTTTATGTCAGGGTCCACTTTAGTAATTTATGTTTTCGCTGGGAAATTACCTGTTTTCTTTAAGATTCCATTTGGTTGACAGGTTTCTCTTACACTTTTAGTCATTCCTCTATTGTGGTCTTCTACACAATTCTTATTTACTTTTGCTTAGTCTCTTTTTCTATATCCGGTCATATCTTCTTCTCTTTCGCAAAGGAGGGCTTTTATGTTTACTGGTACTTTCCTATTTCTTCTCTATTACAATAATTTTAGTTTTTATCTTTATTAATCCTTCTTTCCTGATTTTTATCTACCTTGCTTTATTTTCTAACTTAAGAAAAAAGAACTTAATTTTCCATATTTTCTTCCTCAGTAATGAAAACATTTAAGTTATACATTTTTTTCCAGAGGACAGCTTCCACTGTGACATTTGAGTTTAGATTTAAAAAAAAAAGTGTTCTCTTTTTCATTGCTTTATACATATTTTACAATTAAAAAATCCTCAGTGTATGATTTTTGGATATTTTACAATTAAAAAATCCTCAGTGTATGACTTTTGGTCATTTTAACATCACCTATTTTCAATTCTATGAAATGAAGATGAGAGAATATGGCTGGAGATGTAGCTCAGAGGTAGAGAACCACAAATAAGTAAATGAAGATTAGAGCATATACCTTTTGGAATTTTTAAAAGATTGGGTTACTTTGTAGTCAAATGTGACTGACTTTTGTAAATATTCTGTGGGTACCAAGACATATTTTGTTGTTGTTGGTTTGAAGTATGTTAAATTCTTTTTTTTATTTGTTCAACATTGTCTTACATATTGGAGGGAATTGTTACATATTCATGCATATACGGATATTAACATAGTGAGATAGTAAGTTAAGGCTGATCCTAGTTCAGGATCTAACCTCCTTCATTCATTCCCTGAATTCAAGTCTTCTCTGTAAATACCCCCCATACTATAATTGGATACTATACTATAATTGGATGAAGTATGTTAAATTCTATGCATAGATATTACATCATTTGTTAATTGTATTATTCAATTCCTATGCATACTGTTTTGTCATATGCCAAATTTGCCCAACATAATTTATATCAAATTGTATATCTTACAGTTTTGCCTTACATAATTTAGCTGTTATATTGTTTGGTATATGCGCACACACCTCTTCATTCTGTAACTATTTTTTGTTTTGTTTTGTTTTGTTCTTTTGTCTAGAACTGTTGAACTACTCATTCTAAGTTTTGTTGCTTATTATCTCCCTTCTTATTTTGCCCTCTCTGTTGTGGTTTATCTGTTGTTTGGCCAAGACTGTATTTTGTTTTTCTTTCTTTCTTTCTTCCTTCCTTCCATTCAAAGAAAAATAGGGAATTAATTAAAGAGAGGAGAGAGTCAATTTTTATTTAGTTTTTCATATTTAGTTTTTTTGATAGTTGTATATGTGGTACTAGGGTTCAAACCCAGGTCCTCATGCATGCCAGGCAAGCAGACTCACCTCTCCAGTCTCTTAAGTATTTTCTTTAGGTGGGAAGACATTTAGGTGTTAGTCTCTGACTTCTAACATATCTACAAGTATCCTCTTTCACCCTGACAACAGAACAATGTCCTGGTCAAGGATTTCTTGAGCTAGAGTCCTTTTCCATCAGAAGTATGAGGATGTTATTTCGCTAACTTCTTGCCTCTGATGATGCAGATAAGAGGTCTCATTCTTTTTTCTTTATAATATGACAATTTATTACTTCTATGTGGAATCTTGTAAGCATTTCTTCCCCTTAGAATTTCAGAATCTTACCAGGATATTGCCAGGGGTATGAGTGTGCATGGGTCTGGCTTCTAACTTGGTGAGCCCAATCAATGTAGACTCAGGTATTTCTTGGTCCAAGAAATTTTCTGCTTTTACATGTTTAATCATTGCCTTTCCTTCATACGTGCATTTTCTCCATCCAAATATCTTAATATAACATCCTAAGCCCTTTACATCTATCCTCAAGTCTTCTACCTTTTCCCTTATGATTTTGTTGTTTTATATCCTTGATTTGTGCTTTGAAATATTTCTCAATTTGGTCTTCTAGTCCACTAGTTTGGGTCTCAACAGTGATTAGCCTCTCCTTTCGTTCATATACAAAATTAATCTTTCCCTTTCCTTTTCTCTTTCCTCTCCCTTTGGACATATTGTTATTTCTTTGGTCAGCTCAGTAGTGGGGCGGAGGGGCTGGTTGTGGATCCCAGCACTGCTGGATGTGAAAGGCAACAGTATGATCTCCACTCTCAGCTCCACAAGTCTTCCACAAGTCTTCCAAACCAGGGAGGGAGACACCAGCTCACTGGTCTTTTTAATTCTCTCAGCTCCACAGGAAGGGAGGACACTGCACCATTCAGTTCCTTCTTGTCATTTTGTGACCCACAGAGAAGCCACATATTCCTGCAGGGGTTGAAATCAACTTTTACTCTTAGGATTCATAATATCTCTGAGAGACAAGTTTTCCCTGGATTTAGTGGCTTATTCTTGCTTTGGGGTGTGGGGTGGGGGGTGGGGTGGGATATCCTGTCACCCTTTCTCTCTTCTATGATTCATGCAGAATCCACAGCCTCATTTTCATTCATATACCCATAGGCCTTAGCTGCCATTTGATACAGAATGGACTCAGTAACTCAGTATTTATAGGGAAATCAATTTTCCTCAAATTGTGTACTTCTCAGTATTCAAATTCTGAACTTACCAAGCGCTGGAAGACTACCTCTTGCGTCTTCCATATCTAATTCTGTGAACTATCATTATCATAATGAATAAGGAAGAAAAGAAAGAGGTAGAGAAATAAAAGAAGAGAATGAGCAAGCAAGCAAGAAAACAGTGCTAAACATTTAAAGTGATGTTGTTGTCTTTTGAGGACTGGTTTCAGTACCAAGAGATTTCTTGAAATCAGCATCTGCAGGAAATATGACCTTCTCACCTTCCTCTGCTCGACTTTATGAGAGTGTTTACTTATAAGGCCTGTACTTCTGGATCTGTTGGTATATAAATGATTGCCTAATCTTGTCTTGGTGCTCATGGTTGCATGAGAGAAAGAGAGAAAGAGAAAGAGAGAGAGAGAGAGAGAGGTGTGTGAGAATCTACCTGGGACTAAAGGGCACATATAGGGAACTCACTATTATCAGGATAACTGGCTCATTAACAAAAAACGATTCCTCTAAGCCTTGACATAAGAGGTATCTGCTTTATGTCATATCAACTCTATGGCTTCTGTTCTAAGATGGTTTTGTTCCTACACCTCTCAAAGGAGAAAAAAGCAATCTACCTTACAACACAGTGGGCCCAGTACTGCCAGTGTCACCATTTACTCTTTTATGAGTCACGTGGTCAGATGAAAGTGCATTCTGCTTTCTGTGTCCAGTGATCAAGCTTCAGTTTTTGTTTTTTTTTTTAAGAGAGAGGGACAGAGAGAGAGAGAAAGACAGAATCAGTTTTATTTAGTTTTTCATGGACTTTTGTTGCTCACACACTTCGTTGTGTACGTGGTGCTGGGGTTTGAACCCGCGTACTCGCGCATGCAAGGCAAGCACCGTAACCGCTGAGCCACCGCTCCAGCCCCCCAAGCTTCAGTCTTTGGGGGTGCATATGTATATATTTATTTACATGCATGTGGGACCACATAAGGATTTTGGTTTGCCTAAATGTTTTTTTTTTTTTTTTTTTTTTTTAAAGAGAGAGGGACAGTGAGAGAGACAGAGAAAGAGCGAAACAACTTTATTGAGTTTTTCACATGGCCTTAGTTGCTCCAACACTCAGTTGTGTACGTGGTGCTGGGGTTTGAACCCGGGTCCTCGTGCTTGCCAGGCAAGCGCCGAAACCGCTGAGCCACCGCTCCAGCCCCGGTTTGCCTAAATGTTAAGTATTGATTTGACCCAAATCAATTCCTCTAATAGTACCTATATGATATTATATTATCTGAGCATTTCTAAAGATAAAAAGGATAAGTAAGAGAATGAATCTTCTCTTTGGGATAAGTTTACAATTAATGTGTACATGCATTTATATGGCAATTTACAAATCATATGCATACACAACTTCACTGTGGTTCAGGTATTAATCACTAGACTACCTCACAGAGGCAATTAGAAACCACTTAGCCAATAGTGTCTGTGAAGTAGTTTGTCTGTCTTTTCTCCTCCTGGATACATCAACTTCTTTACCCTCACTAGTCTGGCTGCTTCTTAGTGGCAAGGTTGAAAGCTTCAGTCAAGAACTCTTTTCTCCCAATTTTTCACAGCTTGATGTCTAGTCTTTATATTATTGGATGTATGTCTCAACTGCCTAGAGCTCCAATTCTGTTTTCTCTCATTTTCTCTCTCTAATAGCTATTGCAAAGACAAAGGGTAGGGAGTGTGGCAAGTGTGAAAGTGTGACTCCTGCATGCATTAATTTTGTAGATGTGGTTAAAGTTTTGGACTGGGAAGAAATAAGGAGAGAAAGGTGGAATAAACATTTAGAGCCAGTCATAAGTACATAAGTAACACAATACACAGCACCCATGCACATGTATGCACATGGACACATACATTCATTCTCAGAGAACTATCCACTTTCTCTTATTAGTGTCATTGTGCTTCTCTGCTGGTATAAATTATTTAAAAGTTGCCAGTATATCTTATTGAGCTGGCATAAATCACAGGAATCTTGGAGAATGCTTCTTCCAGTGATAATTGTTAAACTTAAGAATTGCTCAAGAAATAAAATCTTCTCTGAGGTATTTAAACACAGGTTCTTACACTGGTGGTTGGGTTGTCCTCTTGCACAAAGTGGCATGATGATGTCTTCAAACTTTCACAGCTAGACCTTTGATTCTGTGATTACTTAGAAGCAGAGAAATTACTTAACATGCCAGGGTCAAAAATGTAATTATAATTATGTCACAGCTTAAGAATTAGGTATCTAGTAATCATCTGATTCATTCTTATCCGTTGGTCAACTACACACATGCCTTTTTCTTTTATGAGACGCTGCCCTCAGCAGAAATGAAAAACTAAGATTATTTGTTTCAAAGCTGCTCATTGACATTTGTCATCCATTACACCAACCCCTTGGAAGTGATATAAAGGGTAGAATTTTAATTGCAGATTGGGGAGAAAGTTCTCATTATCCCACTAAATGCTCCTGGCTATGTGTGTATTGGTTTAGCAGGAAAGATTAAAAGACTTGAAAAGAGATGACTAAAAAGGGATTGGTGAGTGATATAAGAGTTTACAAATATTTCAGAGTTACAAAAATAGAAAAAAGATTTTGAGCACAGACGATTGTAAACTCTTAAAGTTTACAAGAACCTTAGAGATCATTGTCAAGGTTGCAAAGTGGTTAACATTAACAAATCCTAACATTGTAGAAGCTATCCAGCTGTAAAATAAGTTTAAGTTCCAAGAAGTTAAACTTATTTCACATACTTTTATTTAGTTTGGCTTTTAAAACTCCCAAAGCAACATTTTAAACTTAGTCTTCATGTGAAGAGAAAATATGTCCATATACCATTTTAGAGTATGATATCACACATTTTATTTTCCATTTTACCTTTCACATATTTATAAAAATTTTAAGATCACATTACTAATCATTTACGATAGGAAAAGAATGACAGTCTCATAATGTTTGGTTTGGATATGAAGTGTACCCCCCAAAACTCCTGTACTAATGCAGGAATATCCAGAAGCAAAATGATTAGATTATAAGAGATATAAACTAATTAGCCCTTCTTAGTTTGAATGGATGAACTGGGTAGGGACTGTAGGCAAGTGGGTGTGCCCTGGAAGGGTTCATCTGCTCTGCAGTACCCCCGACACCCTTCCTGGCCACCATGAGATGAGTGGTGCTCCTCTGTCATGCCCTTCCCCCATCATGGGCCCTGAACAATGGAGTCATACAATCATGGACTAAACCTCTACTATGAGACAAAATAAACTTTCCCTCGTCTAAGTTGTGCTTGTCAGATATTTTGACTAAAGCCACAAAAAGCTGACTAATACAGATACTGGTACTGAGAGTATGTTTGTTGCTGTGACTAATTTGACCATGTGGTTCAGAAGCCTGACACTTCATTGTGTACGTGGTGCTGGGGTTCAAACCTGCATTCTTGCACATGCTAGGCAGGCACCATAACCACTGAGCCACCACTCTAGCCCTGACACAAAAATTCTTAATAAAATATTAGCAGTTTATATTCAAAACACATTAAGATTGTACACCATGATCAAGTGGGCTTCATTCCAGGGATGTAAGATTGGTTCAAAATACGTAAATCAAGGGGCTGGAGCGGTGGCTCAGCAGTTACAGCACTTGCCTTGCATGTGCGAGTACGTGAGTTCAAACCCCAGCACCACGTACACAATGAAGTGTGTGAGCAACGAAAGTCCATGAAAAACTAAATAAAAAATTGATTCTGTCTTTCTCTCTCTCTCACTGTCCCTCTCTCTTTAAAAAAAAAAAAAAAAAAAAAAAATACGTAAATCAATAAATGTAATACATCACATTTAAGATTTAAGAATAAAAAAATCACATGATCATCTCCACTGATGCAGAAAGAACCTTCAACACAATCCAGCAGGACAGAAAGAAATTATCTTAATATTACAAAGGCCACATACAGCAAACCCAAAGGTAACATCATACTGAATGGAGAAAACCTGAAAGCCTTTTCCCTAGAATCAGGAACAAGACAAGAATGTTCACTCTCCCTATTACTATTTAATATAGTTCTTCAAAACTCTAGCCAAAGTAATCAGGCAAGAGAAGAAAATTAAAGGGATATCAACTGGAAAAGAAGAAGTCAAATTATCTGTTTGCTGATGACATGATCCTACACATAAAAGACAACAAAACAAACAAAAAACAACAAATACCACCAAAACCAAACCAAACCAAACAACAACAACAAAACAAAAACAAAAACAAGCTCTACCAAAGGACTTCTAGAAGTGATAAATAAATTCAGCGAAGTAGCAGGATACAAATTCATTATACAAAAATCAACAGCTTTCCTATGTTCCAATAATGAACCTGCTGAGAAAGAAATTGGGAAAACTATCCCATTCACAATGGCCTTAAACAACAACAACAACAAAAATGGGAATAAATCTAACCAAGGACGAGACAGACCTCTACAAGGAACAGTATAGAACACTGAAGAAAGACTATGCAGAAGACCTTAGAAAACAGAAAAACCTCCCATGTTCATGGACAGGAAGATTTAATAGTATCAAAATGGTCATACTATCAAAAGTATTATACAAATTCAATGCAATTCCCATCAAAATGCCAATGACATTCTTCACAGAACAAGAAAAACCAGCCCTAACATTCATATGGAAGACTAAAAAACCTAGAATAGCCAAAGCAATATTGCCCAAGAAGAGTGATGGCTCCAGGCATCAAAATACCTGATCTCAAATAATGCTACGGACCTATGATAACAAAAGCAGCATGGA